>APFE030685310.1:353089-372159 GCA_000404065.3 Pinus taeda
TATAGATAGATATATATAGATATATAGATAGATAGATAGATATAGATATATAGATAGATAGATAGATAGATATATGGCATTGGAGCAAATAATAATAGGTTTCATTTTCCTTACACTACTGCAATCGATTTGTTATTTTTTTTGTTTCTCTTATGTTACTCCCATTTTAGTTTAAATTCTATAACATGTAGTATATTGATGATACATTTTAGCACTACTATTGAAGTGATTTGTCTTGTTCTAACTGTTGGAGATTGAGCTAGACTAAGACTATGAATTCGTGGGGATTTGTTTATAGTTTCTAGATAACATTTTATCAAGTAACTAAAAACTTATCTTGCTTTATTTTACACTGCGTTTGAAGAACTTGTTCTCTTTCTTAACATAAATCTTAATGTGAGTTAATTTTTTTTAATGATTGTATTTAATATATGCATGGGTTATTTTGATTTTTATTTATTATAATATTTTCATTGTACATTTTCTTGAATAACCCTTAAGTTATTGAACTCTTTTAATGACCTAAAGGTCTATCTTAATACTAACTACAATCATAGTTTTGTCCCCTTGTTAGACATGTTTAACTCTTTTCTAGGAGTTAGGATTTCCTTCTCCTCGTCAAGGTATGTTTTCTTCTTCTTTTGCATCTTAGGGATTATATTGCATTTGAATTCATGCATTATTTCATGTCTCTTTCATAGGAATAAGACTCAAAATGGCCAGACTAAGCCCTGGTTTTAGTCTACAAAGGGGAATTATATATTTTGAATAATAACATATAAATGATTCCTTTCCCTTGAGTTTGTTACTTATAATCATCGATATCATAAACCAATAAACTGAAGGCATTGTATATAGATAGATATGCATATTAGGATAGCTTAGGTTATATTAACCTTAGGTTACTCTTAGGGCAAGGGTAACCAAACACCCATTGAACAAACTTGAATCACCATATCAAATGGATAAGTATGGAATTAGGGCATTGCCCTGGTGATCTCTTGTCATGTTTAAAACAAAACACTTCCAAGCTTCAACAGAACTAAAATTCACAATGGCCATTCGTTGTTTCCTCTAGATAGAAATGTCTCTAGATTTATTGACTTGGCATTGGGGATTTGGTGTAGTGGATAGTTATCTCAACAATGAGCTATCCATTCAACATTATAGCTTGACCCTTCTCTCTCTCTCCATCTATACTTTGATAGTATGGTTTTCTATGGTTCAATTTTTACTTACAACTTCATCAAGTTATTGGGATTTGCTTCTTTCTCATTTGTTTTACTTCTGTTACAACTTTGTTGGCTCTTCACACTCTCATGACATTGAAGCCTCTAGAGTGTTCGTTCTCTTTGGTCTCATAGTTCTTAGTAGCCTCACATCCTCTCAATCCCTCTCCAACATTTGACCCTCTTGCTTGAAAATTTCTTTAAGAACACTCTTTTTTAGACACCTTACCCTGTCACAAACCTTATCTAATTTCTAATATCTTTCCTCTTACCGAAACAATTGGTATTCACCCTCGTATAACCAAAATTTTCCCTTAGAGTGCTCATGTATTTTAGGGCACCACATATTATCAACAATATGGAAATTCAGGAAGCACGTGAGCTCAAATTAGAGCTCAAGTATAGGCAACATGTTTTCAATATCCTATGCTACTTGCTATTCTGAAAAAACTCTCAAAGGATGAGATTCAAATAGCAAAACAATGGTTCCTTCTCTCAAACATGGAGGTACTAGTAAAAATCACTGATTAGGTTTTTGATGTAGGTAACACAGATGGATGATATAATCAATATGTGTACACAATGGACCTTTACTGGCACATGAAACATTCCTTCAGAAAAATCTTGTTGGATATGAACATAAATCAAAAGGACCTCCTCCACTCCATGGAACACCTACTTTAGCACATGACATACCTAGATCATTGATTGGATTTGTCAAGCTACTGAGCTTGAATTCCCATAAACTACATGGGTTAGATGATATAAGTCATAAGGAAAGAGTACCATTGAACATTTTATGACAATATTTGTGATTGTAGCACAATGAGATGAAGAACACAAAAAATTTAGCACTTGAGAGCGAAACATGTCCACCCATTATGAGAAAAGAGGCATAAGTGGTATACGAGTCAGCCCAAGGCATGCCCCTAACTTGGAACCTAAGTTGGCATGATTGCACTCATATAGCCCTATAGTGCTTGAGTTGGACCAAAGGGGCCTCTTTGAAAGATGCACTAGAAGTGGAATGAATGTTCCTGATGCACCTGGGAGGAATGGAAAAATGAACATGTCCAATATTCCCAAGTGAAACCAACTTGCCCATGTAGAATAATGAAACAACGACAACCAGATGGAATGAGAACACCCTATATGAGTCTGCCAAAGACTAGTTGGAGAGTAATGAGTCGATCCAACATGAAATTTGGTGTTTCTTGCATGATGAGGTGGAATGATGTGCTCGCTTTCATGACCCACTCGATCAAAATCATGGTACCACATATATAAGAGACAAGAGAGTGGAGGAGGAGCTCAGTTGAGGCTAGAGCAAGAATGAAGGGAATGAATGAAGAGGTGCAGGAATGAAGGTAAGCATAAAGAAATATAGAGAAGAATCAAAACGTTTAGGAACAAATAAAGAGTTGGGGAATGTAAGCAATGTCTTCGAATCATTGGTCTAAGTCACACAACTTGTGAATAACTCTACCATGCAGAGATTGAAATTTTTGGTTATTGTTTTTTTGAGACTTGGTTCATGAGCCAAGGGCCTTGGGTTTTTTGGTATGTAAATTTTTTATTGGTCCATGTACCAATAATGATGTAAATATTTTAATACATGTATGAAAAAGATTTTATGTGCATATGTGTTTTCACTTGTCTTATGTGATAAGAAGTGTCATTTTGTGATATTTATAATTGTGATATTATTGTGACATTTACATTAGACATTGAAAGCTAATGTGGATATTAATTGGGAATTATGATTGTGTTTGATTATTGAATGTTAATCTTTCTAATATAAAAAATCTCACATGTTAAGAAGTATATGTGCCAAAAGCGTAGTCTGGAAATAATAGTCGTAAGCTTCTCATAAGCATTGAGATAAACCTTGACGGTGTTACACATCTGGAGTAGTCAATTTTCCTTAACTAAAGCATATGCACTAGGAGTGTGATAGTTGGTATTAGAATAATTTCCACCACCTTCCTTCATAAGTTGGTTTTAGAGCTAAAAATTCATAGAAGTGAGGATAGGTTGGAGCACTTCACCGCAACATCCCTAATGTAAGAGGTGGTATTATAGTGAAGTCCATCACCTTCCCCTAGAAGTTGGTATCAAAGAAGAGATCAGAGCTAAAGTAGGTTGAAATAAGATGAAGGTATTTTTGTACAGTGTTCCTCAAGTGACAAGTGATTTGAAGATAACTCAAATTAATGGAGTCTGAGAGGAATGATATTCAATTTTTGAGTAGTATTGTTCCCTTAATTGGTTTAATGCATGAGGGAGTTGAGAAGGTTGATATCAATGGAAGAAGAATAGATCAGTTAGAGGTGTAGGTTGGAGAAATTGTATCATTGATCCTAGAGTAGTCATAGATGATTGTGATATTAAAGAAAGTAGTTGCATAAGGTTCATCTAGTTCTTTAGTGAAGGTTTAGGGGAAGGAACCAGAGACGTACGATGGTACTAGAGTTGAAACATTGATTGGAAAATTCTTTTAGGACATGGAGTGGTATTTTGGAAAACATAGTACATGCCTAGATGAGGACATTGTGAGAGTTGCTTCTACATGTTTGATAGTGAGTGCGAATTTGTGATTGAGTAGGGCTGAAGAGATTATTGTTCGTCAAATCTAGGATGACATCACTACATGGACAAAGATAGAGGAAGCATTGTACATGCAATTTGGACCAAGAGATTGGAATTAGAATGCAAGGACTAATTTGAGGAGTTTGAGCTGGACTACTAGCATATTGAGCTACATACATGAGAATCCTAGACTTGTGTTGGAGATTAATGATATGTTAGATGGATATATGTTATTTAAAATCATGAAAGCATTGCAGCCATTGGCACAAATAGAAGTGAGAAGAAATAATGTTCATATGCATGCATAAGTTATTGTAACAACATATAAAATCTTAGATTTCCATGTAGATGGCATGTTAAGAGGAAAATATTAGTGTTGTTTCAAATGCAAGAAAAAGATAGACAAGGAAAAAGGGAAGTCTTTGAAGGAATATAGGCCAAAGCAGAGCAATTTTGGGATGTGCAAGAAATATATTTCATGCTGGTTGTGTGGATAATAATATATGGCAAATAATTTTACTTGTATGTAAAAGATATATGTGTTACAGCAAGCTGAGAATCCATATGTAGGAGTGATGCAGGTTTTAGGTGCAACTTCATTGAAGGAGTCTACTCCAAAGCATGATTGGTGTAGGAATGAGTTGAACTATGTGAGTATATGTGTAGGTGGGAGGCACTAGATTTATTTGGTAGATAATGATTCTTCTCATAACTCCTTTAAGGAGGATGTAGGGACGATATTAGGTATGCAGATTATTCTAGTCCATCTTTCCTTCAACGCTATCAATTCCGAGGATAAGAAAGTCATTGGGATGATTAGATGTGTTCCGCTAAATATTGGATGTTGGAACGGGAATATTAAATTCACCATTATTCATTTGATGGTTATGATGTTTTATTGGGGAAGGAGTTTTTGATTAGAGAGAGAGAGATGTGCCTCTAACACATTATAGTGTGACTATTCATTCTTTCAGGAGTGGAACTTGTGATTCTTCTCACCATAAAATATATTTTAGATGGTTATGAGGGATGATGGTCATTCTTTTTGAGGTGAGCCAACATGCTGATGAGATTGTGAGGAGTTTGGATCATCCAGATTCTACTCTACTAAAACATGTAGAGGTGATCACTAAGTTGGAAGAGAGGCTTTCGAGTCTTGATAGGAGACCTAAGATGGTTGATGTTGAGACATCATTATATGATGATGATGGTGAGTTGATTAAGTATCACCTTTATGTTAATAATGATGGAGCTAGAAGGACATCATCTGCAATCTGAGGTGGGGTTCAAGATGATGAGCTTTGGTGTAGCAATGCAAGAGGTTGGAATGAGGTTTCCCTAAGGATATAGAGTTGGAGATATTGTTTGAGGAGAGTGAGGGTAGGATGGGTTCCTATCCCTGTTTACTAAGCTACATTATATATAGGTATGGAGGGTTAATTCCAGGAGTAGGTGGACAGTTTCTACGATAAATTGGAGCATTCTCAAGAGAGAAAGATACATGTTTGGGAGGTGGAGTTGGAGTGTGGAAAGGTAGTCCTCAAGGCTACCCTGCTTCATCCTCTTTGTGAGTATCTTAGAGATTGGAAATTTTTTAGTCTCTCATTTTCCTAAGTCCAATTAGATGTGGAGTTCTTAGTATGAGTACTTCTTGATGAGAAAACTGGAGATTTGAGATGTTGAGATCTATATGTGTCGAGATGTTTCAATTTCATGAAGAGATGTGATGGTGTTTGCATGATGTTTGAGTGATGTGAGTTGTTGTGGAGTTGGCACTATGATGATATTAATAACTTGATTAGCTAATGACATGAGGGGAACCAACACATGTCATTCTTACAAAAGAATTTGTTGAGTACAAATTTGAGTTACGTCAGAGATGTTGTTTACTCATATGGATTCTTTTAGTATGCTTGGTGATGGATGGTTTTCCAGTGGAGGTTTTTTATTGATGGTGACAAAGTTTCATAGTAGGGGAGGATGTTAAGCCCTTGAGCTTGAATTCTAGTAGGCAACATGAAAAACATAACACATTTTATGGTGATGATTGTGACAATTAGGTTATTGAGACATGGAGATATGAAGAGCATCTGAAATTTGATGACTGAGAATGAAACAAACCCAATTGATATGAGAAAGATGGCACAAGTTGTACATGAGTGTGTCCAAGGTGCACCCTTATCTTGGATCACTGGAGTTGGACGACCATGCCCATGTGGTCTTATGATGCCCGAGTTGGATGAAAGACACCAATGTGAGCAGGGTGCCTCAAGTGCAACGAATTTGCTTGACGTGCCTAGGTGGAACTATGGAATGAATTCTCTTGACATATCCAGGTGGAATTATGGAACAAGTGTGCATGGTACGAGTACACCTAAGACTAGTTGAAGTGGAACCAACCATCTCGATCTTAAATTTTGGAATTCTTGCATGATGAGGGATAATGAAGCATCAAATCAAATGAAACACTTGATTAGCATGATGGTGCAATACATATAAGAGAAGAAGGAGAGGAGGAGTAGCTTAGGTGAGGTTGGAGCAAGCATGAAAGGCATCAAAGAAGAGGTGCAGGAACAAAGAGAAGCCCACACAAAGGAAAAGAAGAAACGTAGCATTTAGGAATGGACTGAGAGTTGGGGAGGGATCTCTTTACTGCACGATACACGTGAACCAAGCCAACCTAAAATTGGATGTCATGCAAATGGAGCCTTGAAATGGTCATATCGCCTGAGGGTGACTTGGAATGAAGACAAGAAAGTTTGGTTGGGTTTTTTTGTGAGACATGATTGACGAATTGAGAGGCTTCGATTATGTGGTACGTTAATTGTGATGAGGGTATTGACTAATTCTGATGTAAATATTTCAAGACATGTATGAAGAAGAATTTCTATACAAATGTGTTGTCACTTTTCTTATGCAATGTGAAGTGCTATGTAGTGATGTTTATAATTTTGAAATTAGTGCAACATTTACATTAGATGTTGAATGTTGATATGGATCTTAATTGGGCTTCCTTTTTTTGGGTGACCTAGAGGAACCTGGTAACCCTCCTCACAAGTAACTACTAGTAAACCTCTAGGGGGCTATGATATGTCCTCCTCCCCATAGGCCGAGTCACAACATGGCAGATTTGAACCTGGGTCTTTCACCTTTTAACAATTTAGGATTTCTCAGAGTAACCAATTGAGGTACCCCCTCAGGACATTAATTGGGCATTATACTTGTGTTTGTTTATTGAGTTTTGATTCATCTGACATGTTAACAAGTATAAGTGTTAGAGGGGTAGTTCAAATGTAGTAGTGGTAAGTTGGTGACAACCATTTCAATAAACCTTATTGACGATGCACATCTAGAGGACAAGACACACCTTAACTCGAGTGTACACTCAGGGGGTATGAAAGGATCACATTGAGAAGAACCTTTGCATCCCTTGTACTATTGGTTTCTCACTTGGTAGCATCAAGGAGCCAATTCATGTTGCAACAATTGATTCAAATCGATCCTCTTGGCCAATTACATTTTTTGATATATTTAGCTTATAATGAATGATTTCTTTGTCTCCTAATTTTTGGCATATGTGTTTTATAGTTTGATTCTTTAAGCAACATTCTGTCTTCTATCTCTTAAAAAAAATACATTTTTAGATATAATTAAACTTCTCTAAAATATTCTAAACTATTCAACGCTATCATGTGTTAATTGTTTGGAAAACAGTACAAATATTTATTATTGAAAAAAGTAGTCACATGCTCATTGGGAGTCTTCTGTTATTTAGCCATTAAAAATGTATAAAATAGTAAAATCTTCTAAAGAAGAGACAAGAGAGAATATATGATGACTCACAGCAATAACAAGACAAACCAGTGATGATTGAGCCTGTCCACTGGAAACTCTCATGTATTTCGCAATATGCAGTCCTTTAATGTCAGTCTCGTTTCACCTTCACTGAATAGTTTCAATGGACTTTTAGTTATATAATGAAAATGTTTGAAAGTAGCAGAGATATTTTTGTAAAGAAGAAGAAAAGAAGATCATATAGGTTGAGAGAAATAGAATAGAGAAAAAAGAGAATAGAAAGGTGGAGAGAAGAGCATAAATGGAAGAGGAAGAAGATGAGAACAAAATGTTACTATGAAACTAGGTGGAATTGTCAATAGTAAACATTGTTGTGTAGAACAATATAACTTTTGCAGCAATTACAGAGAAAATCAAAAGACAAAGAGAAAAAGGTAAGGAAGAAATGTGGGAAAGTAAAAAGAATAGAGAAAGGGTCCTAGTGTATTAAAGTTAGGAAGGAGCCTTGAATGTGAGGAAGAATTTGGTTCTAGTGATAGAACTATTTAAAACCAATTATTAAAATTAACAAATGGTAGTTCCAAAGTGTTTTCTTCTAATATAGGTACAACTATGAGAGTCAAAATAAGAGCACTGCCTCTTGGAGAGTAAACTTGCAAGAAGAAGACCCCATAATCATGTGGAAGTATCAAGTAAACAATTCTCTTTCTTTAAGAGGGAAAACCAACCTAATTTTTTGATGGATGTAAGATCAACGAAGATCTATACTAACACCCCTATATACAAGACAACTAGCTGTGAATATTATCAATTAACCTCCTCCAAAAATGTATTCCTTTTAAATGTATTCTCTTTATGTTTATGTTGGAGGTTGCTAGTGGAAGTGTGCTATTAATGATTTTTTGTGGAAATTTTAAAATGGTCTACCTAAAGACCTACAAATGCATCAATTATGTCATGAGTGGGAAACATAAACACATATGGACCACCAAGATTTATTGCAAAAATGTCGAACTATGGTTTTGGAGAAAAGCAATGTGGTGCTTCTCATTACCGTAAGCATACTAGTGCACGTAAGGAGGATGCATGGGATTAGTGTATCAAGAATGTACACTCACTAGCCATTATTATTATAAAAAACAAGTTTTATTTCTAACAATTGTGCCATGCTCCATAATTACATAAATGCCCTGGTATGTAATGTTTGAGTAGGATAGTTCATTATTCCACATAGATTTAAAAACAAAATTAAATGGGGCATCATGTAAACAGAAATGTGCCAATGGGTACATAGTTTGGTGCACGAAGGTGTCTACATATTTTTACATATATTAGGGATTACTATTTTAAAAACTAAGTATTTATGCATTTGAGTACTATGCATTGGTGTGTACATTTGTCATGGGCATCGCACTAGTTTATCTTGAAAAAAAATCCAAACTGAATTTCATTATTACATTTCATTTAGTTCTTTTAACATTTCTCACACAAACACTAGTGCTTACTCATTATGTGTGGCCACCCCAGTGTTAGTATTCCCTAGTGTTCGTTAGTTTTGGGTTTGTCAATTCAATTCATGTTTGAATTTTAGAACCTTTTTATTTTTATGTATAGAGAAGCCCTACCTCCTTCGACACCAAGAGAACTCATAAAGAGTTTATTACTTTCATTTAATTTTGACTAGATTAAATTTCCAATTGGGCTTAAAAATGGACTTTTTTTATTTTTTTTATAAAAAGTTTGTACAATGTGCTAAAGTCATTAAGCTAACCTTGGAATAATGCTTAATGAGTAATGGGAGTATTCTTCTTAAACCATTTGGATCCCACTAGACCAATGCTTGATAAATATGATGCAATGATAGTTGTGACAAATAATAAAATGATGACCTTTTTCTTTAGGAAATAAAATAACCTATTTAGCACTCCTAATTAAATCCAATGCATTGATGCATGACTATATAATGCATTGAAAATTGAGATTCATAAAGAATAAATTAAGTTACTAAAACCTCCTTAATAATATTTCTGCATCGATGTGCTTGTTGACGATGCATTGGTAGTTAACAACTCTCAATTTCTACTTTCACAAAATAAAATAACCTATCTAATGGGCTGAAATAAGTTAATTCAATGTAGAACAATGCACTATTTTGCTTAGCATGGAATGGTACATAAAATATAAGGTGCACTACCATAATAAAATTTACAATTTTCATTTTTTTTTAGAAAATAATGTAACTTATTGAGTGTTCCTCAATAATGATAAGGAATTGGTGTATGACTATATAATACGTGGATAATAGAGGTTTGTAAGAATAAAATAATATATTTATGGCTCACTGATAATATAAACATTAGCACATGAGATAAGCTTAATTAGTGATTGTCGTGTTTTGAAGTATAATATAGAATGAGATTCAAGGTTCAATTACACCATGGGTCAAGCTAAAAATATTAATATTATAAACACACTAATGTACTTATGGAAGAAGCAACAACAATAAAAAAAATAAATCTTAATTCTATTTTCAATAAATGAAATAACCTTAGGAATGCACTAAAACCATTTGACGTGCCCTAAATCAATGCATCAATCTACTTTCCCATGACCAATGCTTAATAGAAAATGCACAACAGTGGTAGTGACCCATAATGAAGATCACAAATTTTATTTAAAAAACATAGCCTATCTTGTGGTACTATGTAAAAAAAATACATAGGTGCATCACTATTTGACACAATGATATCTATGAATGATTATGAAAGAAACTAATAATCTATTATGGTTACCTTAATAAAATAAGGTCATCAGAGTTATTTGAAATGATAAAACATATTAATGATCACTCCATTATTGGTGGAGGAATCACCAATAACATTCTTGATGGAAATAATTTCCCTGCGGGCCCTTCTAATGGTTTTTAGATTTTCATGTATCAATTCCATATCACCCCTATACTTGTCCACCACCTTCATTACTTCATCCCAAATAATTTTTTTAGTAGTCGTGAAACAATATCTGCTTGGATGCTTCCTCCTCAATACTTCTAGTTCATCATCAGTTATCTCCTCATATTCTTGTGCCTAATATATCTCCCTATTGGCACTCTCAAGCTCTTATTCCTTTGCTTTCAATTCCTACTCTTGGCTTGAGAGAAAATAGTATATCGTCTTTGCATCCTCTGGCACTGTCAAGGATTCCACTTGCCTATTCAACCCATCTGCCGTCTGTTGGGATCTCATAGCTTCATCTATATTTTATTTGATTCCTTGGACCTATTCCTCTAGTAGTATAATGTAGTCCTTGCATTGCAACTCTTCGTGAGTGCATCATGCAACGTAACCTTAAGGGCTTGTCTCTCCTTTTCTACCACTTCCAAATCAGTTTTTTTCACAAGATGTGCATTTGGTATCTTGACCCGCTTTCTATGAAGACTATCTCCCTATCTTTTTCCTCCAATACTTCCGTATATTTATTAAAATTCCTAGGAAACATGGTCGTACCTGTGATTGTTTCCTCTAGGGTTTTAATCTTCATTTTCCAGGTCCTGCAAACCATCCTCTCATATTTCAATTGATTATTGTCGTTGGTATACAAATCTTGTAACCTTTTGGTTGTAGCATTTATTTGGTACATCTTTGTATGCACCATGTGGGTCACTTTCATGTTTAGCTCAATGATATCAATATATGAAATATGATATACAATCAAATGAAATTTATGCACTTGATAGTCTAACATGGACCTTGCTATCTCGAATTTGGATCACAACACTTCCAACTTTAAAATTACCTTTTCATAATATAATGTGCTCTAGAGATGCATCGGAGGAAGTGGCTGATTCTCTACAATTTTTATGTCACTCTTCCTCTCCTTCGAGGCTTTCTTGTTTATTTCATGGAATTGTTCTACTACTAACACGTGTCCATCCTCGGACACCTCTCCTTACCCCATTGCCTCTGATCCTGGAATGGTAGACAGATAGTCTGACATGGAGCTTTATATCTCCAATTTGGATTACAACACTCCTGAATTAAAAATTCCCTTTTCATAATTCAGTGCGCTCTTAAGTTGCATGAGAGGAAGTGCTTGACTCTCTTCTATTTGATGTCTCTCTTCCTCTCCTTAGAATATTTCTTGGCTATTTCCTTGAACTATTCTATTGACACTTCCAACATAAAAATTCCCTTTTCATAATTCAGTGTACTCTTAAGTTGCATGGGAGGAAGTGCCTGACTCTCTTCTATTTTGATGACTCTCTTCCTCTTCTTAGAGGATTTCTTGGCTATTTCATTGAACTATTCTACTATTGACACATGTTCAGGCTTGGAAACCTCTCTTGATGTCGTTTCCTCTAATCATGGCATGACAGAGGGTAAGGTTTCCATGGTAAGTGCTGATTTTAACAAAGTTTCCAACTTATTGTTGTAGATCACGAATACCTATGATTATATTCATCATCATCATCTCATATTGCTTTACATGTCTTAGTTTTCTTTGAGCTAATCTCTCCTTCGTCAACAACCATAGGTTTTAAAGTGCCTTGTTTCTTTCTAAAGAGGTGAGAGAAGTCTGACTCAACTACATGTAGAATGGATTTGACATGTTCCTAAGTAGTTTTTTTGGCACCATCTTCTACTATGGGATTTAGATTGTATTTATCCTTGTCTTTATACTTATCCTTTTTTAATTCATAGATGATATTGCAGGGATCATATTTCAAGGCTCCAATTTGTGCGAAATCGAAACCCTCCAATATCTTCTCTATGATCTCCAAGGAATTTTTTTGAATTAACACAAAATAGTCCCACCTTATGAGGAAGGTGGAAAGTAACTCATGCTTTCCTTGGGGTGAAATTTACATTATCACTGCCAAATCCATGCCTAATTTACTCCAATGAAAAATTACGAGGGGTAAAAAATATTGACAATTGGTATAGTTTACCTTAAAACCTATATATCTTGATGAATGTGTACTCCTTGAAAAGGTACCAATCACTAAATCTGGAATTTGGGCTAAATTATAGCTTATCCTTGAGGAAGGGAGGCTCTCTATGAAAATGTTGATTATGTATAAGGGTGTACACAACTGACATAAAAGAGGAAATGTAATTGAATAAACCTTAGTTAGTTTTGGGTTTTCTAACCACTATAGCAATTCATAGAATATCAACAGGGCATTGTGTTCATCTACCATTTTTGGCTTTAGGTGCTATAGATAAGAATATTGCTGATGGATTAATTGGTTGACTAGATAGGCTTGGTAGTGAAAGGGACTTCCTTCTACAAAATCTATCATCTAAGGGAGAATTTTATTTCACATAAATTGAGGGAAATCAAATTTAGTGTAGGCCTTAGTGGTTGGATGACATAATGATACCAAGAGACCTATAATTGTCTCAGTTATATAGACATCAATATCAAGATCAATAACTTGAGCTACCATGGATAATGATAATTTTGACATGGAATCAAAATTTGTGATATCGTAAGGAGGATGAACATAGGTGGGAACCAATCCTCCTTTCACATAACGTGCAACCATTTATTTCCATACCTATGGTCCAAGAGTGTTCCATTTTTCTTCAATTTCCTCTTTATTCAACCTTCGTAATTATGTCTTGTCAAGAAATGACAACATTTCTACAATAACATCTGATGTTGTTATGATTATTTCCCCTCCTTCTTGGGATGAAACAATAAACCTTTTTTCAAACAAGTACTTAGTCACACACCTGATCACCATATTTGGTGAGTGGAACACTTAGTGAAAATGACGAAGAAAACATTTCATGCATACATATTATTATGGCCTCCTATTACTTCGTTGGTGCTATGCACTATTTGAAAAAATTTCTTCATTTAATAGGTGGTTATCATCATGTCATAAACATCTACATCTACATCATAAAAGTCTAGTCTTTGGTGTTTCATTTCATTTTGACATTAGCAGAACTCTTGGAATATGAGGAGGCCATTGGGACAACACACGTTACTAAGAATGCCTAGCTGATTGAAAGGGAAGTGAAGGAAAAAAGGGACATTCTCAAGGGTTAAAAAACCAATGAGAATGTGCCACATGGAAGTAGGATATTGGCAAACATAGTGGAGGGAGAATCTTTGAAATTTTTGAATATTGGTACTACTAGCATGTGAGAGAGGTTAAATTAAAGGTTAGTGGATGATCTTGAACTTGAATTTAGTAAATAATGTGGAGAATTGAGCTAGCCAATCCAGTTAGGATGTAAATTTCGATGACTAATAATTTTTTCATTTTGGAAGAAGAAATTCTTCATGCACAAGCATTTTTTTTGTGAACACATAGCTAGGGTTTGAATTTGGCTCCAATTCGTGTAAATTCATGAGGAGAAAGGTCTCTACCAAGTGGAAATTTTGCATATGGAGTGAAAGGGTAGTTTAGATTCATGATTTATGCTTGGAACATATGTAATTAAGGATATGAGCTCCACGGGTGCATGCAAACTGAGTTGGAAGGAAGTACTATGCAAAATTACAAAAGAAATTGCCACATTGGCCTTTTATAAAAAATAATATGACTTTGACACATGGTAGGGCCATATTGGGAAATATTTGTGATCAACTCATGATGAAATTATGATGAAAAGAACTCTACATGGTCCATGCCATGTAGGGACCTAATGTGGTGGGGTTTTGGTGTGGCAAGGCTATACGGACTGAATAGATGTGGAACATGGGGATGGTAGGCGAATTTGGTAGTGTGTGGTGTGTTACACAAAAATATCGTCACCATGATTATTTGCAGTCAGTATGGGTCTATCATCACTTATACTAGCCTCCTAAGCAAGTCTTAGACCTTAGCTCTTCATGTCAAGCTTTGCAAATGAGAGAAAGACATTGAAAATAAATACTACTCTGGTTCCGCACTTTCTCCTACTTTTACCTGCGGACCCGCACCCTTTGTTCATATTACCTGCGTACCTGCGTGCTCTGTCTGTAAAGGGGTGGGTGCGTACCCCTGTAAAAGTCAATATTACTCTGGTTCCGCACTTTCTCCCACTTTTACCTGCGGACCCGCACCCTTTGTTCATATTACTTGCGTACCTCCATGCTCTGTCTGTAAAGGGGTGGGTGCGTATTCCTATAAAGGTAAAAAAGGCGCAAGTTTATCCTTAAAAACTCACTTTTGGGTTAATTCTAGATGTTTCTAGAAGGATTTTGACGTGGATTATTCGCTCCAAGGTGGTTCATGCATCCCAAAAGAGAAGGAGAAAGTCCCTTGATAGGAGGAGCTATCCCTTTGAAAGAGGGCTTTATCCCTTTGAAGCAGGATCTAGTAACTTCCCTCCATTGCACTATAAATTAAGGCATTCAGTCAGTTGCTGGAGAGGTTAGAAGCTGAACATTTTTCAGGGTAAATGCTGATGGAATTGGGACTTCCTAGTTAACCTCTTAAAGGAGAGATCACATACCTTTTGGTTTCATTGGGAAGTGAGTGAAGGTTGTCAAAGTAGAGGAGACTTCTTGTCGGACCCTGGGAGGAGCTTGTACAACATCAAGGCAAAGGTTGTAAAGTTCTTCTTCATTTGAATTAATACAATCAGATTCATTTTTCTCAACAAATTGTCTTATGCGGTTTGTTTCATAATCTCCTTGATCATTATGATGAATATGCTTTATGATATTGGCTTTTTAGGTGCTATTTAATTCAGTTTGCTTGTTTGTGTTTGCAGAATTACACTTCAAGGAAGCTCATTTGGAGCAAGGGAGCGAGGCTTCCACAAACTTGCACTGGACCCAAGGTAGGCCTAAAACACTTGTTTTCGTTTGTTTTAATTGCATATTTAGAGAAATATAGTTTTTGATTGGCTTGCTTGTCACTAGATATCTTTAGATACTAGGAAGGTCGATCTTGTCCGCAACCTCGACTCATTCCATGTGACAAAATGGCGACTCCACTGGGGACTTGATTGGTTTCCTTGTTTTTCATTGACCTGAGAAACTTGCCTTTTTGTTTCTGTTTTTGGCTTTTTGTGTGTGGAATTGGGTGGATTTAGTGGATCTAAGTTTGTTTTGGCTTTTCATAACTTTAGGAGAAGTCCGCACCTTGTTCTTGTATCGCAGTGCGTACCTCTACGCATGTTTACTTTGCACACAGAGTGTGCACGTACCTGTGCAAACTCTGAGCCTGTGGACCTGCTAAATTTTTGGAAAAGTTAATTTTTCCTCTTTTAATTAGTTTTATCTTGATTTAGGTGTTGTTATCCTCTACCCAGACCTGCTTGTGACTTGTCAAAAGCTTTCCTTGGTCTAATTTCATTGGTGTTAGGGTTTTAGGTGAAATTCCTAGAAGTTTTGGTCGTCGGTCTTGATTTTCATTTTAGTCGTGTAGTAGCTCAGAGCTTAGAAGCATAGAAGCCTGAGATCACCATGGTTTTTACTGGCCTTATTATGATTCTGACCATTTGTAAAATCAACCTTTGTTGAGGAATCCATCTTGAGTTTTCTCTTTCCAAAATTTCGAAAAGCTTGTGTTAAAAGTTTGGATTTCACTTTTACAAAAAGAACAAAAGATCGCTTGTTTTTTGACTGATTTGTGATTCTGGACAAGTTAGTCCTTAGCTTGCTTATCGCCAAGTAAAACATCCTTGAAAAGACAAAAATATTTTGTAAGATTTTACTTCAAGTAGTTTTTATAGTTTGTAGATCTTAAGATTTAATTTGTTCATAGTTTTCTCAAGACTTGCTTTAGTCATAGTTTTGAGTGTTTTTATAAAAATACAAAAATCTCTTTTGAAAAAGTTTGTTTTGGTAGCATTTGAGTGTTTGAATGAAAAAGGAAATTCTTGTGCAAATAACTATTTGTCTCGTTTTGAGTGCATTGGAACAAAAACTCTTCTTTAAATTTGTTTGTTAAGAGAGATTTGTGTTTACACGCATTTGCATTCTCAAACTCTTTCCAAGCTAGAAGTTCATTGAAGAGAAAATATTGTTTGGTCATCTTAACTGCATCTTTTTAGTGATTTTAAGTCGAGTCTTCACACCATGAGTTTCATCTCCGCACCTCTTGACTTGATAAAAAACCAATAAAAATAACGCTTAAAGTAAAATTAATCTAGAAATCTTTTTATTTCTAGGGCTCTATTACACCAACATAGCTTAGGCTAGTGTCTTGGAGTAGGGAGTACTTAACTCTCCAAGATAGTAAAACAAACAAGTAGTTGTATCTTGCGATAGGAGAGAAATCCAATTGTTGCATCTATGCTCTGGGAAAGCTCCTCTTAAAGGAGAAGCATGAGATCGTGTCCGAACCAGTGTGGGAATCAATCCTTCCTCATTGGGAATGACACCAGATATTCACGTATTACAAACGGTAAACCTCGGATTAACCATTGTCGAGGAGCCTGGGGTCACTTGTTGGTAAACCTTGGTTTATGTCAAGGAGCCTTCAAGGGGATTGAGCTTGTTACTCTGCCCTTGCGTGCGTATCGGATCGTAGACTGTTCCCCCAGGTACATTTGTTTCTGTTGGTAACCATAGTGACCATATTCTATAGGATTCTTCCTAAGGTGACAGTGGCGGGAAGATCCCATTGTACCTGGAGCAGACGTCGGATAGACTCACTTGGATTTTCTGGGGGGTTCTCTTCACTCGAGACGATTAAGTGGAGAAACTTGTGCTAGTCTATTCATTAAGCAGGTTGCCGGGGTAACTTTTCCAACCGCTATTTCTGTATCAAACTCTGCGACGTTGGATTTCATCACCAACTAGTGTTTTCGGTCTGGAAAGTTACTTTTTGTGTGTGATTGATCTCCTAGATTCTTTAGGCGTGTGATTCAATTTGTTTGGTTCTTTAGAGGCTTTAGGTGGTTTTCATTGAGATTTTACTTTGTTTGCGTGTGAAGTAGTTAAAAGCCTTTAACTGTGGATGAATTACCAAGGCAGTCCCATAGACTTCGGGGCCAATCTCCTGAGTTTGTAAACATGGCTAAGTTACTGAGGAAGTCCTGTAGACTTCGGGGCCAACCTCCTGAGGAAGTACCGAGCCAACTTGAAGGCTTGAAAGTCCTTGTAACTCCTAGAGACAGTAGAATTGGGTCACCTGAAGAAGGAGAATCTTATTTCATAGTACATTCTGATTCTCAACCATTAGAGGCAGATTATAATCCGTAGCCTATATCTGTTTCAGAAGTTACTGGTAGTGTTGCATCTACTAGTGATATAGGTGAAGAACCTGAAATATCTGAACCTGAATCTGAAATTGCTGCTACTCCAATATAAGGGTTTGCTTCTCCAACTTCTAGTGGTCTTAGTTCACCTAAGGTAGAAACAATAATTACCCAAGATCTTCCTTCTGGACTTATAGCTATTGAAGAAATTTCTATTTCAGACAACGAAGAAGGCATTCCTATTCCAGAAGATCGACCTATATTAGACCTTAGGGAGCGTGAATCAATTTTTTACAGTCCACCTAGGAGCAGTGCTTTGTATCTTTGATTGACCAATTTTTTGGAAAACCCGGGACTAAGTTTTTCGCCACCTCGTATTTCTTATAACCCAACACCTGGAGGTTACTATTCTCCATTGAATATGGATAAGCAGTCATCCATGTTTTCTCAATCTCTGGAAGCCTTTTTGTACAACGGTCCTTCTGTTCCCGCTGGGTATCAGTCCATGTCTGGTACTTTTCGGGAGCATATCCTCAACCTATTGAACAAAATTTATTAACTGGAAATGGTACTAAAACGTTGAGTGTAGAAGATATTCTCATGATTTCAGGTTCTATTCCCAATCCTCAACTGCAATGTGGTCAGTCTCCGCCTGGGGGGAAACATCAAGGTACCTAGTATGTGCCTGGGGGGCAACCTCAAGGTACCCAGAATATGCCTGGGGGGTAACTTCGAGGTACTCAGTTTGTGCCTGGGGGAAATCCTCAAGGACAGTACATACCTATGGGACAATATGTTCCTCAAGGTCAACCCTAGACTCATTATGTGCCCCAAGGTCAACCTCAATATCAATATATACCTCAGGGTCAACCCCAGTATGAATATGCACCTCAAAATCAACCTCAATATCAATATGTACCTCAAGGTCAACCCCAGTATCAGTACGTGCCTCAGGGTTATCAACCCCAAGGTCAGTACCCAACTCAAGGTTACCAACCACCTTCGAGTCAATCATATTATCAACCCTACCCTCAACCCGGTTATGGTCCTCAATATCCTCAACCTATTATGGGTCCATACCCCGGAACAAATTTAGTGTGGGATCCATCTCTATCCCAACAGGTCTTGCAACCGAATGCACAATTGTCATCTCAAACTGGACAACCCTTGATTTCTGGTTCATCCCAGCAACCTGTCCAGTCTATTGTTCAAACTTCTGCACCTTCTGTAGTTTCTCAGTCTGGGCCTAGTACGCGTCGTACTCTGCCTCAAACGCCTGCTGCGACTACTGTAATTATCATAGAAC
>APFE030685310.1:378978-455389 GCA_000404065.3 Pinus taeda
GTTAGGACAAGAATTCTGGGCAGAGGCGGTAGATACTGCATGTTACCTGGTCAACACGTCACCTTCATCAGCGTTGGAGGATAAGACTCCACAAGAAGTATGGACTGGTAAGAAACCCTCTCTTTCACATCTGAGGGTATTTGGATGTGATGCATATGTACATGTTCCAAAAGAGAAATGAACCAAGTTGGATAGTAAATCTGAAAAGTGCATCTTTATTGGGTATAAGGATGGTTTAAAGGGTTATAAGCTTTGGAACCCAATAACAAGGAAGGTTGCGTACAGTCGAGATGTTGTGTTCAGAGAGGTAAAAGATGTTATTAAACATGAAGTCCAACCAAAGGAACCTGTGAAGATAGAGTTTGAACTAAAGGAGGAAGAATCAGACTCTGTAGCAGAGGAGGAATCAGAAGATGAAGAGCCACAAACTCCGGCTGTGAGAAGATCAGCTCGAGAAAGAAGGCAGATAGAAAGGTATAGTCCATCTGCTTTCTGTTCAAACTTTGCTTTGTCTGTTACTGATGATCCCAGAACTATGAAGGAAGCAGTGGATTCAGAGGATGGAAAACTCTGGAAAGAGGCCATGGTTGATGAAATGGCATCTTTGCACAAAAATAAGGCTTGGGATCTGGTGGAGTTGCCGGCTGAAAGGAAACCCATTGGCAGAAAATGGGTGCTCAAGAAGAAGACAAATGCAGAAGGGAAGGTCGAGAAATACAAAGCTCGGTTGGTAGCAAAAGGTTATTCCCAGGTGTCGAGAATTGATTTTGGTGATATTGTTTCTCATGTTACCAAGGTAACTTCTATTAGATTACTTTTATCTATTGCTGCTACTTTTTATTTTGAGGTAGAAACAGATGGATGTGAAGACATCATTTCTTCACGGGGATTTGGAAGAGAATCTACATGAAGCAACCTGAAGGCTTTGTGGTGAAGGGTAAGAAAGAACTAGTATGTAAGTTAAAGAAGTCTCTGTATGGGTTAAAACAGTCACCAAGGATGTGGTATCAGAAATTTGATACATTTATATAGGGACTTGGCTTTACCAGAAGCAAAGCAGATCATTGTGTGTATTTTAAATTAATTGGTGACCGTGTTATTTATCTGGTCTTGTATGTGGATGATATGTTGTTGGTTTTAAATGACAAAGAAATTATCCAGGATTTGAAGACCGAATTGTCCTCCAAATTCGACATGAAATATCTCGGTGCTGCAAACTATATTTTGGGCATGGAAATTAAAAGAGATCGGGCAAAGAGGAAGATCTGGTTAAAACAGAGGAAGTATGTCGAGACAATACTGTAGAGGTTTAATATGCAGGATAGTAAACTGGTGAAGGTTCCTATTCATGTAGGTGTGAGGTTATCCGTTGAACAGTGTCCCAAGACACAAGAAGAGGAAGAGGACATGCCCCATGTTCCATATGCAAGTGTAGTCAGTAGCTTGATGTATGAAATGGTCTGTACTAGACTAGGCATTGCGCACGCAATGGGAGTATTGATCAGGTTTATGTCAAAACCAGGGAAGGAGCACTGGACAGCAGTGAAGCGGGTTTTCAGGTATTTGCGTGGCACTAGTGATTATGGTTTGTGCTACCAAGGTAGACCAGGATTGGACAGAGTGTTGGATATCCGTGGCTTTGTTGATGCAGACTGGGCTGGAGATCTGGATCAGAGAAGATCTACAAGTGGGTATGTGTTTAACCTATTTGGAGGTGTAGTCAGTTGGATGAGTAAGAAACAATCTGTAGTGCACTATCAACTACAGAGGCAGAATACATGGCAGCCACTCATGCAAACAAGGAAGCAGTTTGGTTGTAGAGATTGCATTCAAGTATGGGGTTAGTACAGGGAGCTATAAGGATAGACTGTGATAGCCAAAGTGCAATTTTCTTGGCAAAGAACCCTGCTTATCATTCAAAGACAAAGCACATTGATGTTCAGTATCTCTTTGTGAGAGTATGATAGAAGACAAAAAGGTGTTGCTGGTAAAGGTGGACACTTTGAAGAATACTGTAGATGCATTGACAAAATCTGTTAGCTCTGAGAAGTTCTCTTGGTGTAGAGAAACAATGGGTTTTTCAGGGCTGGAAAAATGACTAAGCTCTCCTATGGCCACCTGTGGAAAGAAAACAACAAGTGGGAGATTGTTGGGTTGTGTTATATTCTTTCCACATAGTTAACAGGGGGGTTGAGGGGTACCCGTAACCCCACTTTATGGGGTCGGGGCAGCGCCCCGGAAAATTTTGGTTTTGGACCCTATGTTAGGTTGGGCGGACCCACCTATGGTTTTGTGCATGATTTTCGCACATGTTTGTTGGACGCGATGGTTTTCGGTCCATGGTTTTGGATTCGATGGTTTTCGGTCCATGGTATTGGATGCTTCGGCATGTATAAATATGTATTGTAACATTGAAAGGAACATAATGAAAAATCAAGCTGGTAGTCTCGGTTTTGAGATCCAGTGGGAAATATCTGTGTATATGTGTTTTATGTGTTATAATCTGGCATTTTTATTTTTCCTGTGATTTAGAATTCGTATGCAGGTAATTTCTGTATGGGGTTAAAACCTACAGGTTTAATGGAAAGTTGATTGAAATTCCTTCTGGAAAATAATTTCTTATTTGTGTGTATTACACATGTTAATGATGTTCCTATAATGTAGATTATTCTTGTATGTGCATTGTATGTCAGGCTTACAACAATCATCATTTTTTCCAATTTGTTATAATTCCTCCATGAAGGCATCAAAAAGATATTTATAAGTAGGATATATTGTAAATGTTGTAGATTCACATCTTTCATGTATCTTGTAGCAATCTTCCCACAAATATTTTGGGGAGGACCTTAAGGAAGACAAGGGTGATGTTTTTTATGATCCATATCGATATTTCAATTTCTAACAGAAAAAATCATGTATATAGTCCCTTGTAAATGACATGTTTGGTGGTATGAGCATGGAGTGTGCATGTGTGCACACATACAATTGGAATATAGTTTTAAGTGTTATTAATTTATATTTCTAAGAATTTTTCAATAATTTATGTATTAAAAGGGAAAACTCAAATGATCAATAAGTTTCCAAATACTGTGAATTCCAATGACATATGAAATCGTGTATCTAATCATTTCAAGTAATGAATCCAAAAGAAAGTGGGGGCATGGAAAATTATAGCAACTTGGAGCTATTGAATCATTGCAATTACAAATTGTCCTTCAAATTGGAGAACTTGCAATTTATCTATGTTGACATAAGCTTACCACAATATTACATATTTAAAAAAACATTTATTTGTCGAAATTTCAATGAGTAAGTAATTCTACAAGAAAAGACTTATTGAAACACTTGCAACATCAGAATCAAAATACATAAAATTTAAAAATCCCTCAAAAGAATTGTAAATGTAAATGTTCTAATTTGATACCAAACTTTTTAATACACCATGTTTGGATATGGGAATTTTCAAATAAATAATAAAAGTAGAATCCTTGTCACACATCCTTGATAAATATCGAGAACAACCTCAATGATGGACCTACAAGAAATGAAAATTTTAATGATGACTTTATATTGCATGGAACTAAAAATATGTTGTAACTTCATGTCTAAAATACAACCAATTTTAAGATGCCAAACAAAAAAAAATTAACTACTTAAGTAGTAATTACAATGATAAAATGACATTGGCAATTTCAACTACAAAATTTGTCTCATTTTACAATGATGGATTTTGAAATTGCATTAAAACAAACATGTATAAGCATCAACACGGCATGGAATCCAATTTAGTGAATCACTACCATAACTTCTAGCATTACATGTCTCGTGTTGTTATTTATATTTAAAATTATACAGGAAAGTTCCTATCATAACTGAAAAGCATAGATCACTGATATATTAAACATTTTCATATTTGTGATTATGAATAAGAACTATGAATTACTTAATTGATTGAACTCATATAATGCAATGTTTCATGCACTTTTCCCAGTGAACTAATAAATTCCATCTATAACAAATACATAGTAAATATAAGATAATGAAAATTAAGTTTCTTATAATTAGTTTGAACTATTTTAGTAGTGTGTAGGAATCAAATCACTATTGTGGTACCAAAAACAATATAAATTGATCAAATATAACAACTAGAATTAAGCATTATCCCAAAACATCTAAAAAATTATAACAATTTAAATTCAACCTCATCCTAAAACATCTGAAAATTTCAAATTGCAAATACTAAGTTTCATAAAAAATCATGGGGCTTCAATAGGGGAGCAATACCATATCACGTGGGTTCATATTAGGGGATATATATTAAGGAAAAAATGACATAATATATTGGGGGATATATAGGTAGTAAAGGGGTTTTATATTGGGAAGTATAAAAAATGGAGCTCAAAGTCAAAGAAAAAATATAAAGGGGTATATAAAATGTTAAGGTAAAAATTGATACCTACAATATCTAGTGAAAATAGGGGTTTTTTTTAATTGAGAAGATGTATTGGGTTCATATTGGTAGGGGGTTAAATAATGTAATTTTTAGAGGTATTTTCCAATATGTAGTAAAATTAGGGGTATTATTTAGTATGCCATGAATGCACATTATATGTTAGAGGTTCATTGAGTGAAACCCCTACGTAAAAAAATGACCTTTTTCTACTTTTAATATATTTAAAAAAAAGCTTTTACTCCCTAACAAACACAAAAATTAAAACTAACCATTTGCAGTTTTAACAATCAAAACATGTAATAATAAAATAACAAAATTATGAAACATTTGAAATTAAAAGTGTAAATTAAGTACAGGAAGTTTTCAGTATCAAAAAGTATGTGTAATGAAAGGAATTTTGATATTGACATAAAAAATAGTATAATAAAAGGCATTTCTAGTATAAGCCTCCAAAATCATACAAGATGAGAAAGAAGTTGAAATACCACAGTAACACACAAAAATGAAATGTATAAAACATGTTTCAAATTTTACTAATATCTAATCATTAAATGTAATCCTAAACCCACAAAAGTCATTACATAGCTAAACATTTATGGCCAAGATATTCTCCTCACATTAACAGATGGTGTATGAAAATTTATAAAACTTATTTTTTTCATAAATAAAATGTTATACTAATTATGGTTGACTTTAATGTAAAAGGTGACACCATAAATTAAAAATAAACACAGTCCCCTATCTCTAAAATCGAATAAAATATTAGTATATATTTTCTTTTCAGCATTCAAAAGTAGTTATACCATTTTAAAAACTTTAAATATTATAGTAGTTAATTTTGAGTTTTGATCCATTTACAATTAATAACTAGAAAAGAAGCATTTATTTTGAAAAGGCAAGGGAAGGGAAGGAAGAAGGCAAATGTATTTTTTTGTAATGCAATTGGTTTTTCATATATTCATATTTTATATTTATTTGTAATTATTTAGGTGGAAATGTTGATTGTGGGGAAAAAAATAAGTTTAATTGAATTATATAAACGTTTTGTTTTTCTCTTGTAAATAATATACGAAATAACATATTAGTATTTTGGGTTTCTTGGATGTTCAAAAAAATGTTGAAGTGGTGGAGCCCAAGTTCTAGATAGAAAAGAGGGAGGTGAAAGTTATCACAATTGTAACATTCCATAATTCTAGAAGACTCACGGGAGAAAAGGTTACCAATAGGAAAAAACATAATTGGAAAGAAACGTAATGTTGGGCGGGAAAATAAGGTTAATCACTGCTAGAGATAAATCCATGTTTAAGAAGGCAAAAATGAAATATTTTTCCTATTTTGAAAGAGCCTAGGTAAAGAAAAAGGTGGGCAGACCTTAAAAGAAGGATGTTGGTAGAAAAATACAGTTGGGAAGGAAGGTAATAAATACCACTAAGTGAAAACAAATGTAGGTTGTTTAGAAAATAGGGAGGAAGGAAGAAGCGTGTGTTTGAGGGGAGCTGTTAGGAGTGCAACTCATTGGTTGGGTGGAACATGTTGGTTCCCACTTTATTTCCCATGGTTGAGATAAGTAAACAAGTTTTGTACCATTTTCTAAATAATATGTTCTACTAAATGTACTATTGTATAAATATTATTAATTTCTTTTTTGTCACTTAGAAGGAATACCTTAGTATGTAGTAATAGGTATTTTGAATAATGTAGGAATGTAAGTGGTTTCTAAGCAAGAATATATGGCAAAAATACTGAATTATATCCCATGATTATATTAAATAATGAATAAACAAAAACGTTATGCCAATGGAATAGGGAAAATCCTTGCATAATTAAGCACAATGAAATACATACATGTATGTATAAGGCGAATTTGTAGAATTACATACCGCGTTAAAGAGTTAGTAATAATAGGTGAAGAATGAGTAGCATATATTAGATAACTAAATGGAAAATCACTTATGTATGTAATTTTGACTGATAAGAAACAATATAGGATTTGCTTGCTTCAAATTGTATAAAGTAGGCCTCATCATACTAATACGATGAAATAGGAAAGGAGATTGATGAAAGTGTTCCAAATAGAGGTTAGAATGTTTATATATAAATTATTTCTAGAAATTCTAAAGTGAGTCTAAAGTTACGTGTATGTTGCTTACTTGTTATTGTTCACTAGATGTTGTATATGTTAATGTAATTGTCTATTATATGTATTACGTGAAGTTTAATCTAAATGTATAATCCTTTGTTACATTCTTAATGTTTGTAAGAACATTTTAATTTGTACAAATTACTTCTTTTACCTAAATTATAGGAATGGTCTACATAAATGATTCATATTGCATATCTAATTATAGTTTTCATATAAGGGATAGAAAATAACTTGGAATTAAGAGATTCCAAGTCTCGAGAGTTGAATAATTGTAAAGATAAAGAATTACTGTGTATGGGAAATGAATTCATATACATATGTCTAAATTTTTACGGTAGGGTAATCATAAAAGAGAAGATATAGAACTTAAGATAATTTATAATAGTAGTGAAGGCATATAAATTACTTGTTGGAAGCTTAATGTATACCTCATGTATATAGAAAACCTAAAGGGTATGAAAAATGGATGATCGATATCAAATATATTTGATTTAGTTAGGAAACAAAAAAATGAGTTGTTTGTATCAAAACTCGTATATGAAACAGAATAGGTGATATACTTAGTAGATTGGAATTATTTTAAGTAATGAATACATAATATTGACTGAGAATTTAAAATCTCAAGAACCACTATTAAACAAAGTTTCTACAAGTAGATTTGAGTATAAAGAAAACAAATCTTAGGTCAGATATTGGTATATAATATAAGAGGAGGTGTGTGAAACTAGAGTCATTGATGATAGCTAGAATACTAAGGGCCCTAATAGTCTAGATAAAAACTTCAAGAAACCCTATAAGGAGACGAATAAATCTAAGGGAACCTTGTACTTAGTATGAAGTGGTATAGGTATAATAAAAAGTTAATTTTGAGTCAATTAGAAACCCTAAAAGGGGACAAAGAAAGCTAAGAGAACCTTGTATGCAGTATGAACTGGTATAGCTATAATAAAAAATTAATTTGGAGTCAACTAGAAACATGTTGAAGACCATATCTAAAGAAAATAGAAGGAGAAACCTATAGTGAATATGATACTTTAAAGTTTCATGAGGAAAAAATAAAAAAAATCACATTAAAAGGTTGGGGTTTAGGAATTACGCCGGAGAGGGTTTCTACCCTTAGCTCTTGTAATTAACAGGGCATATTCATAAATTTGTTACAATTATATTGAAATTGCTAAAAATCCATCAACCAAGGTGTCTCCCCAATGAGAACTCCCAATTAGACCTCACATCATTTTGCGTAGGAGCCCCATCTGTAATATCGACTTGATTTCCATATACCTTGAAGATATGCTTTGGCTCTAACTATCAACCAGAGAGAGAGGGATGTAATAGTGTCTTTCAAAAGAAATAAGGTGTGCCTAGTGAGTTTTTAGTCGTAAATGTGTCAAGGATATTCTACTGTGGAGAGGGGAGAAAAGTTAGCCTCTAAGTGAGAGGTAGTAGTACCACCAAATAAGAGTCCAACATGAACTAGAAGGATCCATCTAACATGCAGTGGAATACTCCACAGATGATGTGATGGTCATTACAACCAAAAAATGAAGAAATATATGTCTAATATCCTGCGTAATAGTCCACAAGGATGGGACAAAAATAAAAACTAATATGACATATTCTCAATAAGGTAAGTACTAAAATAACCAAAATAGTTCAACTATCTTATAACATGTGAAAGAAAACATGAAATAAAAACATCTACAAAATAATCTTATAGACATTCCTAGTCCATGCATGAAGAACGTGTTGGCCTTGAATGCTTATTTTATTAAGTAAAATTTCCAAGATATGTGTTTACAATGTACATAACTAGCTCTAGTAGTGGAGCATTGGATCCACTCATTGCTCCTCAAATAACTAGCTTATATCTATAATGCCTTGCGGGAGGAGCCAAGGGGAAAAGTCTTTTCCTCATATAATGAGGGAGTATATATAACCTAGGTTGAATCATTGAATACCCTCATAACTCTTTGACTTCCTATGAATTTTCAACTTACATGACTCTTTACTTTCCATGTGTGTCATTTTGACTTTCACTTTACAGTACATTTTGTATACAATATACATGATCCACAATAATGAGGTGGTATATGACCACTCATGACATGACATGACATGACACTACTGACATGGAATTCTTGATCATGTGGCAATGTCAAGTCTCTGTTGCTTCTAAGTGCTAGATGTCCTATTGAAAATGATTTTCTTTCCACCTCCACATGACTTGGTGATGAGGAATCTTGGATGATCTCACGTCTTGAATAGTGGTCGCAAAATAAATTCCTTTAACTTTCTCTTGATCAATCAACTTGTAAGTTTATTTGTGAGAGAGTATTTGAGCATGATTCCCTCCTTATTATCCTTCTTCATCATCTTATCATGACACGATAGGGCACTTGTTCCTAAGATTCACTCATGCCGAGAAAAAATCAATATGAAAACCCCCTAGTTTAAGATGATGCATTTTAATTCAACAATTGGGACCAAAACAAGTGATAAGATGGGAAGAGGGACTCAATGACTTTGTAATGCAAAGTTCTAGTAGCCATGGGGAAAACGTGAGTCCTGAAAGTCCATAGTGCATAGTTCAAGTAGGTCTGAGGGACAAGATTGTATAGCTTTTGAAGCCAATGCAATGGGATGAATGGATGAGCACTAGGAGAGCTAACTGCATAGTTTTTGGAGTGAAAGAAGGTTGGGTTGCTATGCAACTATGAATTTCAAGGGCTCAAGGAATGAGCTCGAGGCTTCAGGTTTTGAAGTGTGCAGTTTAGGCTGGTTTGCTGGACAAAACTACACAATTTTGGAATCTAGTGGGGCAGGCTCATGAAATGAGCACTAAAAGGACACACTGCATAGTTTTGGGAAACAAGGGAGGAAAAGATACTATAGAGTCACATAGTTTAAGGCTTCAGAGGATGAGATTGGGGTTTCTAATTGCACAGTGTGTAGTGGAGGTTGAGGTGGGAGGAACGACTGCACAATTCTGGAGGTGAAGGTTGGGTTTCGGGCACAATAACTGCACAAAGTAGTAGTCCTCGGAGGCATGAACTATGTATTACATAGTGCAAAGAAGCAAGGTGATAGCTAGAGGACTGAGATAGTATACAGCTCAAGGGAGGCTTGGTGAAGTTAGGTTCCCTAGTCAGGAAGTTTTTTCCAAGAATGGCTAAGTGTGGGATCAATGAGATCGATGTGGATGATGATGAACTTCGACTTTGATCACACACGTAGCATATTTGATGACACAACAACATAGATAATATAAACACATGAACAAATAATTTCCCTCCATGTGATATATTTATGACAAGTTATCACAAGTGTGACACCAAAGATGTAATTTGTAGCAATCTTGATGACACTTTTGCAACAATGCTCAAAAATTTGGAACTGAATGTGATGGGTACTTACAAGGTTAGAACACATATTTTTCACAAATATGACCCCTTAGAACCACCAGAACACGCTTATAAAAAGGATACGACAACCAACATGCTAAAGGATGACACTTTCCCCATCTTACAAAGGGGAGTACAAGACTCTAACAAAACAAATGAAATGAGTTCCAAACATTGTGACAACGACCAAAAAGATCAACGAAGGCTATGAAATTGTGTATAAGCCAAAAAGTTTTAGGGCGTTGTAGCAGCTACAACACTTGGTGACACGTTGGTAGAATTAAACTTCTTTGTGTCGAGTGAATTTTCTCTGTTTAGGGCCTTAGTTCTTCAAGCAGTATTGATTCATGGTGTAGGTTAACTTGGTATTCTCACTTACCCAATGAATAGACATGGTCCCCTTTATTCCTCCTCAGTTGAACATAAAATAAGGTTCAACAATCACAATGTTTACAGTTGGGATGGCTAATGTAGGTCAGGACCTTAATATTTTCAGAGTATAATTTTTGATCTAGTGTTGCTCCACTACCAACAGGCCTCAACACTACCTCGACAAAGTCATGTAGGAATACAAACATTTCTCAACTTCCATTGAGCCTGGACAATACCCCAGTGGAGCTTCTTGCTTCACCTCTCTGCAAAGGAAGCCTTTTCTCTTATTTTTTCTTTTTTTATATATTTTAAGAGGAATATGCATCAACACATATTTATTTTGGGGTGGAATAGGGATCCTGACTTATTGAGAGAAGAAGAGTTTGTTCCTTCAGAGAAGCATACAGAGACCTTTGATTTAGGTTTTCTCATTTATATTTCTCCCTTGTCCACTTCTACTGATTAGATAAGCATTAAAAAAATGAAACGTAACGTAAAATTGTAGGCATGAGGTTTAGTGAATAGACATGGGTTCATAATTGGACCAAAACTCTCCTCATGGATTGATTGTATTTTCTGTCAAAACTTCATTAGGCAAGAGATATAAAAAACATAAGGAAGATGGAAAAAGGGTTATCCAAATGTTTAAGTGTCACAAGGCTCTTTAGAGTTCGTCCACACATATAGTAAGAAGACACAACATGCCTAGGAACAACACCTTTTCACATGATAAAAACATGAAAGAAAAATGAAAGAAACAAAATGAAAGGCAAGAAAAGAAAAAACAAGGAAACAAAACTAGAAGCTAAGCAAAAGAAACTAAAACAAAGAAGAATGCAAGAAAACAAAAAAAGAAAAGACAAGAGAGACTAAAGATAACAACAAAGAATGAATGCAAGATGTGGAAAACTAGGATGAAACTAATTCTACTCCTAATGTAACAAATTAGAAGGTGGGGGTCATCTATAATGAAATGTCCAGTAAAGCCACCATAGTCGTTCCTACTCTGCATCCACAAAGATACGAATTATTAAAACAAATAGAAAGTAGTGTGCGAAAGAAAAGATAAAAACATGAATAACTTGCACAAACATTAGAAGGTATTTCTTGTGGGCATAAATATGTGTGACAAACAATACTTTCATCTAATTCACATTCTTACCTTTTCGATAGAAATATTGATCATAAAAAACTTAAATACTTCTTGCGAACACACCTTATTCTATGTCATCCTTCTTAGAAAGCATGAGAAAAGGTTGTAACATGTTTATATAACGGAGCTTGCCGACTAATATTGCTCCAACAATTCAATGATTGGATCATAAAATTCATGATGATCCCCCTGAAAATCTCGAAATATTTGAAAAAATGGATTTTTAATTAGAGGGATGGGATTATAACAAGAATCTTGTCAGGGAAAATGGATTTGATCATATTTATTAGTCATGTTGAGAAAGTGAGGACCTGACATAACCATTAGTGGAGACTAAAGTGTCTCAACCACTTGACAAAAGTACGAATAGTGGGATGTTGAACGATGAAGATCAAGAGATGTAAAACAAATGCCATTGGATATACTAGCGGGAAAAAAATAACATGAATGACATTCATCAAAGACAAAGTAATGAGTAGACAACATCATATTCCTATTTTTTAATAAATGAAAATAAATTTGAACAGTTCTATGAATGTCCTAAATAATCAAATCATCCTCCTTGAAAGCCAAATGTGATAAAACATTTTCATGTAGCTGGTGACAAACTGTGCAAGCATTGTAATCATGAAAATAATTTGAAAGGGATGTCAAGACAACAAATACATGAGATCATTCAGGACACGATGAATGGGGAAGAATGTGATTTGTGTGATAGCTCATGGATTCAATATTACTCAAGAGGATTTTAGGTGGGATCAAGGGTGATATTTGCCATATAACATTAGCAAAGAAAAATCGGGAGCTGATTATTGAGAGATGAATCTAATAAGAATGATTCCTTCAGCCAAGGAGAGTCTTAGAAATGACCAACTTTGCAATTCCATGAATCTATGAGAGATATAAATTCCAAACCTCAGTATAATGTGAGATATTTGCATGAAGATGAATATACTAAAACATATTCCTGAATTCGGTTAGAAGTAAAATATTGAAAATTTGAAATATCATACCTAAAATACCAAACATTTTTCAAAAATAACTATACATCAAGTGAAATGATGCAAGCAGAAGGGTTGTGTGGGAAAGACTAAACCTGGCTTAGTTCAGGGGGCTTACCAAATTTGTGATATCCTAACATAACCATCAACGAAAGTCAAAGTGCCTTGACTCCCTACTAGGTCCTGCAACTTTCCAGAATTGTAAAATCACATTTTGAAGATATTACCGAAGACTGCATGGTGTGAGGATAACTTCTACCACTAGTTTAAATATGACCACTACTTACTAGATGGAAACCATATTTGTAATTGGTTTGAAAAAATTCTTCAACTTAAACAACCAGAGTACTCAAGTCGAAAGGTTCTTCTGTGTTTTCATTTTATATTTTTGAGGTTGGGGGAGTAAACACACAAGACAACATCAAAACCACTTTGGAAGTTAGGATCTAGCCCTGCCAGCTTTAGAGAGGGATCTCTCTGTAAAATTTAGCTTTGTTTTATGTGAATTTTAGGTTATTTATGATTGTAGTTATTGTTTTCATTGAAAGGTTTGGCTGATTTAATTGCTAAAACGCCATTGGACTATGGAGTCTAAATATTTAACAAGATTTTCATCAAAATGTAGAGGAGTTTCAGAGGGCAAGCTAGGTTGTACTATTTGGATCTTTTAGAATATTAAATGGATTGTGAAATGGCATAAATGTAAGATTCAATAGAAATTAAGGAGAAATTAAGAATTCCTTAATTTGACTTCAGTAGAAAACATGAAAATTACTAGCAACCATAATAGGGTGCTATATGTAACATGTCCTATTCATCAGAGTTTATGTTAAGTAATTGCGATTTTCGAGAATAAGAGAGAAAGGAAAACAATGTTTAAACATATAATTTGAAGAAACACATCACCATTTTGTAAACCACATGAATCTTGTGAAAATGACCTTGTATTATTGATCCTCCGACCACTGTGAAAAATATAATATGCAGAGGAAATTATATTTATAAATCAACCCTTAATACTTCAAACAGTGAAGTATTTATATAAATAATTACAAAATCATTACAAAATCATTGTCTCAACCAACAATGTATTATTAGCCTAATTTTAAACAATAAGATTTATCTCTGGCAGAAAAATAGGGTGCGTAGACAACTGCATGGAAAGGTGGCTCTTTTTTCATGGATCTGGTAGTTGAATCAACAGGAAAGTATTGTTGTGATGGTTATTGTCTTGGTTGTTATTTTTACTTCATCATAATTACCCTTTAATCTAGTAAATCATAAAGTCCTTCCCATCTTTCTTCATATGGCATGGTTAATTTAATTACCCTCCGGTAAATCTCATCAACCTCAGTGTATTTTGCAAAAGTTGACTTCACTGTAAAAGCATGTTTTACCTCATTCTAGATGTAGAAGTCATTTTCCATGGTTTCTAAAAATTCTCTTACTATCATACTTCCCTTTATCCCAATGAACTTGACATTGTTTCAAGCCATTTCCTTCATATTTAGGACATAGTCTTTCTGACTGATCGATTTATCATTAATCACATATATGTTGGGTAGCCCTTTCTAGATTAATGTTTCAATTCTGTTACAAAAATTGTTCCCTCCTAGCTCTAGTGTTTCACATCATTCCTCCAATTGATCAATGAGGTTCCTTTTAGTAAAATATTTCTTGATTTCCAAAATAGTGGCACTCCTGTCACTAATAACTAATTCTTCATGTTCATATTTAGACTTAGAATTCAGGAATATGATAATGTTGGAGGCTTCTGTGGGCATATCTCCAAGATTTTCCCTTACGTGAACAATGGTTTTTGGGGATTTTTCTATCAGTTATTTACGTTCAAATATGATTTGGATAGACGGCCAAATCTCATTCATAAAGTATGGAATACCCATCCAAATGGTTTCCTTGGCCTGGGCAAAGGTATGACCAATTAAGGTATCTTTTCCTACCTTTTGGAACATCTCCAATAGTCTCTGTGATTTCTACACTTAAGTAAGATGAGAAGCTTCAACTTTGGCTTTCTATTCCTCTAGATCCCCGAGCTCTCCAAGTAAAGTCTTGATCTATTCTAACTGGATTGACATGTTCCCCAGTGTCTTTGTCACCTGTTAAACACTTTCAGTATGACTGGAAGAAGTAGCTGCAATTGTTAATCCTATTGCTAGGAGCTGAGAGATGGGTATGGGATCCATGGGGACAATGGGCATTTTCTTACTATGTTCTTTCTCTTTTATCATCTTCTCCATTCCTTCCTCCATCTCTTTGATATATATATTCTTCTTTATAATGATCTTCATCATGTCATCCTTCTGTGCCTCATTTTCTTCAATGTCGTTGGTTAATGGATCCTCTGTGGCTAGGAGTTTTAGTTGCTCTGTCAATGCTACAATATCCATATTTTTCTTCTTGGTGATCTCCTCTACAAAATTTATATCCTTAGGATCATATCCTGTCTTGATTACCAAATCTTCCAAAGATTTGATCCTATTATCCTTTGCTAAGGAGGATACATTTTCCAATTTCAACCGAGACTGAATGTTGGCAAATAAAACCTACAACTTAGACAATGACATAGTTGTATTAGCTAATGTAGAAGAGATCATAACACTAGTCTGCCTATGCATCCCCATTTGATCAATGTGATGGATATCTTTGGTGCTAAACTCAAATGTATTATTGTTGTAGTTTGTTGATGTTTTTGGATGTGGAATTTGGGCTTTAAGGAAGGCCATCTGCATATTTCCATGCTTTGTGTCAAAAAGTGATAACAATCTTCTTTGTGAGCTTGAAGTTTACTTCCAAATTTGATTGTAGGTGTTGTTCTTAAGAATTTCATTCTTAAGTTTAATTTCTTTGTACCTATCAACAACAATATTTTCCTTCTCTCCTTGGAAATTCTATGAATCTAGCCCTGTTTCCTTCTGAACTTGTGATAATGAAGGTCCATTAGAAGATGTTACAAATTTACAGCTAGTGGGAGGTGAGTGTGTAATTATGATGGAAACATGCTCTTCTATCTCCTTTTCAACCTCTTTCCAAGGAGTCACTTTTGTCCTTTTCCTATAACTGATACTAAACTCTTTCGCTTCACTACATGTTGTTGATTATGATAGCTCCTCTCCTTGTATTTTACTTGTTTTCTCCTAAGGAGTGGTGTTATGTTCCTATACCAATAGGTGTCATAATATATGAATGGATGAGATTAAGTCTATAATATGTACATAGCTTTTCTTTATGTAAATGTTTTCCGTATTTGTAAAAAATCAAAAAATTAAAAAATGTAAGGAGGCTATGTTCTAAAAGAAAAATAAAAGGACAATAAAAAAAGAAAAATAAAGTAAAAAGGTCAAAAAATATGAAAAATTAACTGCAAGGGAAAAGAAAAAAAGACCGTGAAAGTGTGCAAGTCCAAATGGCACTACTATTTTATTTTTTGAATAAAAGGATTGTGTGTAGCTTGTCACCTTAGCCACAATCCATGCATAGTCAAAATGTCTAAACTTGGCTATTTCATGTTTTCAATTTTATGCTTAGAGATAGAGAATAAAATTTGACCAAAATGTTTAATCTTGGAAGATAAGTAGATAGGTAGAGAAAATAAAAGGAGCCCAATAGTTAATCTGATCCCTTGGATGTAATAAGGATAGTCTTAGATATATTTCTCCTGTAAAGAAAAGGAAAGTTTGATAAGGGTTTGCTAGCTTAAGTGCACCCTAATAAAAAGTAGGAAAAATGGTAAGATGAGTAGATGGGTAAGTAGTTGGATGGCTGCAGAATTATGATGAATGATTAGGTAAAGTCATATTATTTAGTTTCATCATCAAATTTGGTAATGTATGGATGAAATGGAACAGTTACAAGGCCAAGTGATTAATTTCCCCCCATTCATTTTACTTTTTCACTAATTTCCAACAAGCAAAAATCAAGGTGCTTAAAACTTCAAGTTAAAGGGGCTCAGAGTATTTCTCTGACTTCTGGAGGGACTGGACCCTTGGCCCAATAACTAATAAAGTTCCAGTACTTCAACTCCCTTAAAAAATTCATCCCCTGCATAAAAAGCATTAAGTGTAAGTTATAATGTGTAAATATAAAATACATGAATAAATATGTTAAGACATTAGTGTAATTTCTTCTCATTTCCATTTCATATTAACTTTAACTTTTATTATATTTAACTCCAGAAAAGCAAACCCCTTTCCCACATACTTAATTAAAATTCCATATGTTAAATATCCGGCCCTATGGTTTGGAATATAAACCATATTAAGTAAATAAAGTATACATATTAATTAGTTGACTTGTGACTAATTAACAACCATAACCCTCTGCCTTACAAAAAGGGATTAATTAATCAAATCATGATTAATTAATAACCTTCCTTCAATCACATCACCCATGATGCCATTAAACCACCTCAACCCGTAATTAAAATCCCATCGGGCCCCTCCACTAACTCCCAGATCAAATCACACTCCTGATCATTGTATGATCTGACCCCTTTAGATCTAACGATTGCCTCTCATATTGGGCCGTCTCCGATACTGACCTTTAACCACTCGATGTGAGCGGTTTTACTGTCAGCCCACTGCTACGTGTTGCCCGATAAATGGCATCGAGCAGACCTCTCCCAATATCGCCAAGCCCTCAGAAGCAGTTTGATACATCCTGGTTACTACCTCCGCTTACAACCTTCAATGCATGACAAGACGTCCCCTTCACTAGTTGGCGCCAACTATCACTTTTGATTATACCCGCCAAAATCATTGACTTTGTAGAATAAAACCAAAAACACTAATTATCTTTTCTTGTACCAAGAAAAGAAACTTATGTTCTCCATGCAGGCACATAGTATATTCGAGTTGTCAACCTACTATGAACTGTCAACCTTCCATAACAACTAAACTCCAGACCACTATGTAGACCTCTGCACTCCCTGCAAACAGTGCACCAGTGCCATTAAAGCCATATCGATGACTGAAAGTAGGTATTTACCCTATTTCCGCCTGAGAAACCCTATTTTCGTGCCAAACCCAAGCTAAATTGCTTTGAATGTTAAGTAACTTAGTAAGCTAAGATGTCTGATAAATTTGAAGCACTCTAAAATAAACTAATTGTGTCCAACTTCCATGAAATTCTTCACCCCAATCCTTCAATCCACAAGAACCTAGGATGGAAGCCCTAATTGCACTAAACGTTATGCCCCTTACTACTCCTCATAGAGATTTGAACCAACTCCATCTTGTAGATAAGGATTTCCAGATAAAAGACACATCAGCCTCAACTTCCCCCCTAAAACTCTTCTTTAAGTATAGAGACCAATACCTGAACCATGTTGACTCCATTGGACTTTGGGAGTCAGGTTTGCCTAAATACTAGTTTCCTAGGGTGCATGTGTACCCAAAAATTGTACATTATTGCCACACAAACTATGACCCTATCCAAAGGGCAGTAAGAGTGCCTCACCAGTCCATTCTATTTACTCTCACTACTGAATCCATTAACCAGATGCTTCAATTATAGCCAAGCTGAAACCTAACCATTCTCTCCATTGGAGACATGCTGAATATATATTCTACACTCATTTCAGTCAGACTAGCCTAGTTATTCGATATTTTCATCAAAGAAGAGAACTATATCCCAAAGGATCCTCCTCCTTATATATAGACTATATTCTCCAATCTTGGTTGAGATATTATAGATATGATCACTAGTATACTAGGATGTACCACCAGTCAATTTGTCAATGAGATCATAATACACGTCATGTCAATCTATTCTCTTAGCCAACTACCAGCCATCATATTTGACTATGCAAAGTTTATTGCTGACAGAATGCATGATCAATCTATGTGGTTGGACAATGAAAGGGTGTTCAAATATTCCTCAGTTCTGTATCATTTATTCTTGTACTATCAAGATGATAGGTTTCCAATTGCCCTCCAAAAACACAATACTGAAGGAAACCCCAGGTCAATGATCTTCTAGACTTCTCTAATTCATTAGTATGATTCCCAGTAATCCTACACGAACTTCATGGAACTCTTTTTTTATCTTGTCATGACCATGTTGCAAGGAATCCCTCTATCGAGGATTGGTGCGCACATCAGGAGGGTCTTGCAATTGTCAAAACAATACAAAGTAGGGGATTGGTACTTGTACCAAAACCGTACAGAAATATGAGTATATGGATGTGAGATGCCACCTTACAAAATGCCAAATTACCTCCTCATGAGACTATTTACTCTAGAGTACTATAGGCAAATGATAAATTCCGATGAGGTGCATTTTGTTAAAACCAAGAAGAAGGTGCAACTAAGAATAAAATATCATCTTGGCCCATTCATATGTGACAATAGAGAAGTTGGAAAGGAGGCAGACGAAATCCTCCAAAGGTTGAAATTAAAACAAATTTTCATGTGGATCTATGATTCTCTCATCTTTATTTGTAATAGGAGATAGAAAAACAAGCTATCTCCTTACATTAAGCATATGATCCCAAAAATTGAACAATATGCCAATCAATCTAAATGGAGGGAAAACACATTAATAGATCAAGATAGTACACATGTTGCAGTTGAGAATGTATTGATGGATTTCGATAGGAGGCTTGATGAGGGTTTATTTGTATAGGTCCTTGGACAAACTCCATCTCAAAGGTAGTCACAGGAACAAAATGGATAGACTTTGGAGCAAGCAAGGCCATCAGGCCAACTAGGATCATCAGGACAACTAGAATCATTAGAACAAGCAGAGCCATCAAAACAACTGGACCTTTTAGAACAATAAGATGAATCTAAACAATTTGAAATCTCAAAGGAGCTTGCTCAATGACAACAAATCATGAGCAATCCTCCTATTTTGTAGACTCCTCTCAATGAGGAAAGAAACCTTAAAAGAAACAGAGAGGAGGCCACTTCGTCTAGTAGGCCTATTGATCAAACTTTTTCTAGGAGGCAGAGGTTAAACCCATATGAAAAGCAAGAATACACTGAGGAAACAATAGGCAATGCAGTGTAAAAAGGACATAAAGTGGGCACACCCAAGGTTAAACCCATAGCTCAATGGCCTAAATATTTCCTCTGCTCATTTTTCTTCTTAATTCTACCACCCAATCAAAACAAGCAACCCTAAACATTAAGAACTAGCCTGAAATCTTATTCAAACATATAAAGAGAAAGCTCTCTCTGGACTTATGTTAGCTAGAACTTGAGTCTAAAAGATTGGCTTGTGGTTACCTCGGGCCATCCTTCTTTAACATATTCTAAGGAAAAACTTGAGGGATAACATAGTGGCAACCATTTTGGGGAATTCAAAACCTTCAGTTTAATAGACCTTTGAGGAATTCAAATTTTTATTTTGAAGAATCTTAAAGGGTTATTAGAAATTATTTCTTAAAAGTTCATAAAAAACAAAAATAATCATAAAAGCTTGAAATCTGGCTTCTGGGAGAACTCATTATACCAGGGCCAACCCTGACCCAAATCCCCCCCTCCTTGTATTTCAAATTCCCAACCATATTCCGAGAATAATTAGAAGGCATGAAGGTTCAGTAAGCCCTAGGCCTAGTTTTAGATAAAATTCATGTCCTGCTGAGTGGTTATTCCTTGAGTACCTCCCTTTTTATGAGTATTTTTGTCTCTCTCCATTTGGAACCATGTCTGATAGTGAAGTGCTCGACATAGTCCCAGATCCAGAATTCACCAAAGAAATTTAAATCTAATGAGCCAACCTGTTAATTAAACAAAATCTTCTTGACTCCCCTCAGTCATCCCTTACAACTGATAGACTCCCTGAACTTTTTGAAACAGCCTCAACACCTTTTAGATCACCATCATTTCCCCGCACCTCTAAAAATCATCCTTCAATTCCACTCATACCTTCAATCCCTCATTAGCCCATCACTACCCCTCAAACACCCATTACCCCTGTTACACGAACTCCCCTTGTCATCCCAAACCCACTAGTAACCCCAACTCTTGTTCTGAATCTCATACAGCTTAGAGTTATGGCCCTCAGATATGCTCCCCTAGTGATGCCTACCCCTCAAGGTGCCTTACCAGCAGATTATCAAAGTGAAATTACCTCATTTGATGGCACTGGAACATACACAGCACAACAGAACAATAAAAAAATGACATATTATTTTGAACTGCATGAGATTGACATAGTAGATGTCAAAATGAGAATCTTTGTCCAAAGTCTAGCTGGAGAATTGAGAACATGGTTTAGATCTTTTCCCCCTCAGAGCATAGATATTTTAGAAGTGCTTCACCAACAATTCCTCAATAGGTTGGAGAAGAAGAAGAACCCCCTTCAAATTCTATCTGAATATGAGAACCTTAAAAGGGGACCAAATAAAACTATGTAAGACTATTGTATTAGGTTTAATAACGTATACAGTGCAATCCCAATTGACCTTAGGCCTCAACCTGGTTTAGCCCTGATTAAGTTTCCAGACATATTTGACATAGATATGGATTTTCAAGTTAGGGAAATAAATCCCCCTATGCTTGAAGACATGCAAAGTGTAGGTGTGAGCGTAGAAGCTAATTTACTATCCAAAAGAGCTAGGGTCAGAAACAAGAGAAGAACACTTTTAAAAGAAGAAACCACACCTTTTGATCATAAAACAAATGCTTTAGCTAAAGTAATGGAAAAGTTGTTGCATAGAATAGAAGTCACAGAAAGAAAACTCCACTGGGATAACCAACAGGCTAATCTAGAGAGGAATCCCAACTTTAGAAAAAATTAGAACCAAAACACTAGTAAAAATGGTCTTGATCAGAACATTAGGCCACCTTTCCAAGAAAATTATGCTGAGACTTCCCATCAAGAAGACCTTGAGATAGATACATAGATCAACCTTATGGGTTTAGATGATGAAGAAACTGTTTTTCTAACTCCGGATGACCAAGAATTATACATGATTTAACAGTTACATACTCGAACAGGAGAATTGTTCGACTATAAGCAAGGTTATAACTCTGCTATTTTTGAGGTTCATAAATAGTACAACTTAAGAAGCAAGAAGAACATTGATGTTCCTGATTAGAATAAAAAAACAATGCCTAGCCAGCTTAAGAAAGGAAAACCTAAAGGATCCTCCAGTTATAAAAACCTTACAAATCCTTTATAGACCACATAAAAATCCTCCTAGTCCCACCATCGAAGATGTAACAGATAACCAACCTTCTAATGAGAATCCTTCTGTTAACACTCAGGTTGTCCCTAAGCTCCTGAAGGGATATGGCCGAGGTAACCACAAACCAATCTTTGGATTGCAGGTTCTAGCCCACTTGCAATCAGAGAGGGCTCTCTCTTGATGATTTAGCTTTGTTGATGATTATTTTAGGCTATTTATTGGGTTCAAGGGGTTTTGTATTTTGTTTGGGTGGAAGGAGGATGCTTGCAAGTAGATAGGCAATGCATAGTGTGACTAGTTTCAAACCATTGGGCGTGGAGTAGTGGAGTAAGGCTGCTGGTGCGTTTTCTTGGTCACAAGAGGAAAGAGGGGCAAGGTAGCTGCTCATGAAAGAATACTCAGGCTAAATGAAGATGGATTGAAGGCTAAGGAATGAGAGGCAACAAAGAATCTGTCAATCAGGTTAGCAGAGGGTAGATAAATGAGCCCTACCTGGAAGCAACTAAGAATTCCTAGATAACAATCATTCATATATGAAATAGAGAAAATATGGGCCATAAGGAATCCATATTATGCCTAAATCAAGAGGAAAACATTAAGAAGCCACAAAAACTGAGCATAGAGTGCAGGTAAGTAAATTCTAAACCAAACTTTTGTTCTGTGACTTGAGCATATGTGAAATTGAAATAACAGAGGTAAGGAATACTTATTGATTCATAAAACAACACAAGATTTCCCTCACTCACTCTTCAGAGACATTAACAACACATCAGACAATCCATTCTCCAAGCTTTCAGCAATCTTTGATTATATAAAACATGTCAGATACAGAGCAAGTCTCTCTTGGAGTGCATTTACAAACCCATCAACCAACCAACCTCTATTACATTGTTCAGGGCTGTCTTTATAGTGAAAATATCTAAGAGTATTTATTACAGCTGACCTAAACAGGTCTATGGGAAAAGCTTTTTAAACCTAAATCCATGTTGAAATTAAATGCAAGTAAATATCTATTGAGTTGTGCCTGAGGCAGCCCGATCAAAATGAATTAACATGGTGTCCTTGGTGGCTCGATGTACTACTTCTGTAATCACTGTGCTTTGAGCTTTGCAGCACTGCCTTCATGTGTCTTCATACACTGTTTTTGCAAGGTCTGGGCTTTAAATCACTTGAATTTCCTCCTTAGGTGGCTCTACTGCTGCTGAGTGGCATTAGATCTCATTAAATCTTATATGACTCGACCTTAATTTCCTTTAACTTTATTCTGGTATTCATTGAATTTGTTTGGATGGTCTTTAATGCTCCTCTGCTTTGATGTTAAGTTCCCCACTGATATTGATGACTGATACACTTTGCCGCAACACTGATACTCTTTAACATGCAATTTGGCTTCATTTCTGCTTTGATACTCTTTAATACTTGAATCAAGACTTTCGCTCTCTGCTAATATGCTAAAAACTGTTAAATCACCCCTTTTCTGCCCTTTCGAGGCAAAAACGACTGCTGAAAACTGCCTCAGATTTTGAATCTGGGCTTCCTAAGCTGCGATTTCGCATTTGTGTACTTTTTTTTGGCGGGTGACGTCAGCATGATGTTAGTGGTACGGCGGATGACATCAGCATGATGTCAGTAGTGGGACCTAGAACGGAGGTTACATCAGTAGGGTGACGTCAGCGGGGTGACGTGGCAGTATGGCAGGGTGATGACATGGCAGTACGGTGGTAGTGATGTGGCATAGGACACGGTGGCAGGAGGCCGATGCAGGCTGATGACGTGGTGACAGCGTGTCAGTGTGATGTCATTCAGAGGAGGTGGTATCTGGTTTGTGGCGCACCGCTTTTGTGCAGAAGCGGTTTCAGAGGAGGGGGCTCCACCACAGCCAGGAGGGTGATGCGTGGTGGGAGTACGATGGGAAAACTTCCCATCTCCCGGATGCTAACCCTCGACATATCGAGGTGGGAAAAGACCCACCCACTGTAGATCTAGGATGCGCCATATCTGACGCTTGACGGGAAGGGTAAGTCAGCGGAGGGATAAGGATGGGGCCCACGCGCCATTTATTTTTATTTAATTTGGCAGAGGGGGAAAACCTTAGAAATGTGGGTTTTGGGTTAAACATAAGCGGGATCAAATATTTACATCCGGGACTTTTTAGGAGAAAGGGAGAAGCATGGGTTTTGGAGGGTTAGGGTTAAGGGTAAATGGTTGTTAGTGTGACCAGATGTCAAACTAACTCCAGGTTAGGAAGTGGGTGGGTTAGTAGGAGCCCTAGATGGACTACTGCTTCCTTGACTCGATATATATGGCTATAGTGCCAAAGGGAGGGGCTATTTAATATTTTGGGATTTTATATAGTTTTTGTAGCCATAGGAAACAGGGAACTGATTTAGGGAGCTATATAATAGAGTTAGGAGTTAATATGAGCTTGTGAGATGAAGTGTAGGGGAGAGGCTAGGTTTGTGTACTGAAATTGAGACATAGGATTTGAATGGGATATGAAGAAATGATTTTACACAAGAAATGTGGCTTCTCTTTACAGAAGAAAGTCAAAGCTTGACTTAGTTTTTTACAACAGTGAAGTAATAACAGGACTGGTTGGGCAGATCCCAAAGTCCTCAAGGGGATGTTAATGAGTGATTTGGGAAATAAGAAGAAGGGGGAGTTAGACATGCCTCACTTGAACTCCTCCATATGAAACCTGCCTGATAATTGTGACCTAAATAGATATGACACTTGAAAACATGAAATTGATCACAAATCAACATTCTGCAACCTCAAAACTACTTACCCAGTCTACTTACCTAGCATTTTTTCTTCTTTTCGTTTGGGTGCACTTGAACTAGCAAAGCCCGCTTTTCAACTTTTCTTTTACTCTCCTCCTATCTACATCTACACTTATTTCATCCAGGGGCTCAGATTAGGCTGTTGAGCACCCTTGTTTCTCTACCTATCTAAGAATATGCCAAGATTAAGTTGTTTGGACAGATAATGATTCTCTATATTCTACAACAGGAAATTGAAATCTATGAAGACCAAGATTAAACTATTTGGACCTCCCTTTAACTGAAAATTATTCAAAAATGGAATAGCACATCAAAATTGAAACACAGCAGTGGCATTTGGACTAGCACACCCTCATGGCATCCTTCCTTGGCCTCTGTAACAAATATGTAACATTGCAGCATTCAAAGTATGACATATTTGGCATGTAAAAATGTCAATCATGAAATATGAGTAACTTGCTGCAGCAGGAGGCTAACAGTGGCTCCACTTGGGGATGGCTTTTCATTGTGGAAAGCCAAGAACAGGAGGTCAGAATACCTTGATCTTCTATTGTTGCTGTAGGCTGAAACTTCTTAGTGTTGACTATTAGATAATTGGAACTTTGGAATGAGAACAACACTTTCGCTCAACTAAATTGCTTGTGAACTGTGTAGCACTGCCTTCTTTCTTCTGCGTGCTCTATCATTTGGACTGTTACACAAAAATAAAACAAAGTGATGATATATACAAACATTTATGTACAGACATGATACTATTGGGTTATTTTCAACAAAAGGGATCATGATAATGCTTTAACATTCAACCATTTACAGGGCCCTCTTCAGCTGTGATGCCATCTACAGATTTGAGGAAATATGTGTTATTGCCTTGCACAACACTGATAATGAATGGACCTTTCCAAAGAAAATAAAATTTTGCATGTTTACCCTTGTCTTCTCTTCGTGAGTCCCACCTTAGAACTTTGCTGCCATCACAGAAGTCCTCAGCCTTAGCTTTCTTATCAAACATTCTTTTGAGTTTCTCTTGCAAAATTTGAGCTTTGTCATATACTTGCTCTCTAGTTTGTGAAGATGAATGGTCTGATAGATTCTTCTTTGAATGTCATTTGGTTCAGCTTGAATCTCCTGTAATAGTTTGATAGTAGGAATGCCCAAAGATGAAGGAAATCTGGCTTCCATGCCATATACTAGCTCATAAGGGCTCATCCCAATGGATCTCTTGGTTGAAAGTCTGTCTGCCCACAGGGTATTTGTGAGCTTCTTATGCTAGTTATTTTTGTTTTCTTCCATCACTTTCTTTATGATGTTGATGAGGCTTTTATTGGATGATTAGGCCAAGCCATTACCTTGAGGGTAGTAGGCTGTAGAGCATCCCAAGGTAATGTGAAATTTATGGCAGAAGTTGATCATCTTTCTGGATTTGAAGGCAGCAGCATTTTCAGTGATGATCTTCTCAGGGCAGCCAAATCTGGAAAGGATATTTCCCTCAAGGAACTGGATAATAGTGGAGTCATTGGCATGCCTACATGGGATAGCTTCAATCCACTTGGTGAAATAGTTGGTGGCTGTTAAAATCTGCTTGTGTTGGCTTGAAGAAGAGGGATGGATTTCACCTATGAAGTCAAGACCCCATTGTTGAAAAGGCTTTTCGGTTGAGATGGGCTTAAGGGGAAAAGGCAACAGTTTTCTTTTTCCTTCAAAGATTTGGCATTTGTGACATGAAACAACAAATTTCTTGACATCTGCAAATAGAGAGGGCCAATAATAACCATCCCTTAAAATCTTTTCAGTAGTGGAATTCCAATATAGATGCCCTCCACAGTCCCCTACATGGAACTCTTTCATGATGCTGTTGGTTTCAGTTATGGTTAAACAGTTCAGCGAAATTCCTTCATGATTTTTCCAAAACAGGACACCATCTAAGACACAAAACTTTGATGCTTTAATTTTTAGAAATCTCTTTTTGGTTCTCGACAACCCTGGGGGAGCACACAGGTTTAACAAAACATGGCAAGTATTAGCATACCATGGGGATTGTAAAAAGCTTTCACTGATCTGTGGAGTCGGCAGCTCATGTTCATTGTCCATTTGGTTAATGTCTAAGGCTTGAAATTTGTTTCGGACATTAGCTTGGCTAAACCTTGTCCCTTTATCAGCTTGGTGGGTTTTATCTCAATGTCATATTCAAGAATACTAACAATCAACTTGCCTCTTCTGCCTTCTACTCCTTCTTGAGTTAATATGTCCTTTACAACAGAGTTTGGGACATAGGCAATTGCCTGTGAATATAAAATATAAACTCTGAAGTCTTTGATGGCCTTAATAAGGGCATATGCCTGCCTCTCCATGATTTGGTATTTCAAGGGTGCATCTCTTAAGGCTCGGCTGAAAAATGCAATTGGCTTTTCATTTCCTTTATCATCGTTTTGCAAAAGGACAACTGCTATAGTGTGTTCAGATGCAAAAGAAAAAATGATAAAATCTTTGTCAAATTGTGGACTAGTGAGGACAGGCGTTTGGGTCAAGGCAGCTTTGATAGTCTCAAAAGCCTGCTTGGTTTCAAGAGACCATCTTAGCTTGGCATCCTTTCTAGCATGTTGCTTAACAGTCTTATTAGTTCAACTAAATTTGGGATAAATCTCCTTAGGAAATTGATCTTTCCAAGGAATGCTTGCAACTCTTTTATGTTTCTTGGGTAGGGAATTTCGAGGATGGCTTGGATCCTTTCCAGATCAATTCTGATACCACCTTTTGAAATTATGTGGCCTAACAACTTACCTTACTCAAGGCCAAACAAGGACTTCTTGGTGTTCAATGAAATGCCATATTTCCTACATGTCATGAAGATTTGCCTTAAGCGTTTGAGGTGCTCTTGATCAGATTTAGAGAAAGGGGTTAAGTCATCAAGGTAAACAACAAGGAAATCATGTATTTCATTGGAAAATGAAATATCCATTGCCCTTTGAAAGGTGGCACCAACGTTCTTTAGCCCAAAAGGCATTTTAACATACTTAAATGTTCCCCACAGTGTGTTAAAGGTTGTCTTGTCTTGGTCATCTGGGTGAACAAGTATTTGATTGAAACATGAAAATCCATCTAGTAAAGAGATTCTAGATGACCCCACTACTCTTTGTAGGATGTGGTCCATTTTAGGCAAAGGATAGTAGTCTTTTAAAGAGACCTGGTTTAAGTTTCTTAGGTCTACACATAGTCTGATCTCACCTGATTTTTTCCTTGTGGGAATTAGATTGGATACCCATTCAGAAAATCTGATGGGTGCTATGATACCTTCTTCAAACATTTTCTTCACTTCCTTTTCAATGAGGGGAAGAAGCATAGGGTTTATTCTTCTAAATTTCTGCTTGAATGGTTTTTGATTTGGTTTTAAGGGGATGGTATGTTGAATCACTGAGGTGTCATAAGACTTCAAGTCCTCATAACTCCAAGCAAATACATCTTGGAACTCTTTGAACAAATCCACATTGGTTTTTTATTAAGGGGCATATTTTTGGACAATTTAATCATTTTGAGCTTCTCTGCTGTCCCTATGTTGTGTTATTCTATAGCAGCATTTCAAGGCTCCATTTTTGGCTTTTTGGGCACATCATTATCATCAAACATGTCTTCTAATGGAGTGAGGCCAGCAGGAAAAAAGTTATTCTTTAGATCAATGAACTCGGCCTCTGCTTTAACTGTTTCATCTAAATGCATTTGTTTCAGCTCTTCTGTGTTTGCATTATCAAAAACAGTTGGGTTAAGGATTTGTTTTGCTGTTGCAGCTGTTAGCGCCTGCTGATTTTCATTTGTTTGTTGCTGGGAATCATTCATGGCCTCCATGTCAATGTTTAAATTTGAAAACTCGCCCTCAAGAGTGAGGAAAGTATTAATCTAGGAATTATTTTCAAAAACTTGCCAGTCTTTACATTGTTAGGAAAAACGGGCCTACGTTTTATCTCAGCAGTAAAATGGTGATTTGGCTCAAAGGGAAGCTTGCATGTGCTAGCAAAAGTGGCTAGGCTGTGTGCATGTATGTTCGGGTTTCTAGAAATCTTGGCAAGCTTGGATTCAGTGAGGGTATTAAGTATTTCTATGGCAGCAGCCCTATAGGCCCTCATTCTATTGTTATTAGCAACAAATTTACCTTTCATTTGTTGTATGATTAAATCGGAGTCACCTAGAATGGACACTTTTGTAGCTCCTAGAACTTTGAGCAATTTTAGGCCTAAGAGGAGAGCCTCATACTCTGCCATGTTGTTGGTACATCTGAAACTTAGTCTATAGGCATGGCCTTATGCATGATTTTCATGTGTATTATGAATCCATATCCCTGCCCCTGCTTCTAAATTGTTGACAGAACCATCAAACTCTAAATACCATGTGATTTCTTGCTTGTGGTTTGTATTAAGAGTTTCAGTCATTTTAGGATTGGATAGATTTAAAATTTCTGTTTGGGGAGGTTTTTCTTGTTTGTTGGTTGCCTTGATTGTTGTGACCATTTCATGGGCATGGGTATCTGATTCCTCGTTTATGCATGTTTGTAGCTCTATAGCTAAAGGTTTCTCATTAGTTGGAGGATTGGTATCATCATTGAAAAGAACAAATGAATCCATATCAGAATGGATTGAGTAGATTGGAAAATTTTGGGGCTTTTCCTCACTACTTACCACATACTTCATCAGTGTTTCCCTGTACAGTCTCTTTGGTTGCCCAAAGACAGATATAGTGGCATAAGAGAGGTCAAGTTGGAGGGATCCTTGGAGTTTTTCTCCCCAAGATCTTGATAACAACATCCCATATTTTGGTGGAATGTCGGCAACTACTACGTCCACTAGGATTGTCTTGTTGGGAAATTGGACGAAAGACACACAAAGGTCTTTGATTAAGCCTAAACACTTGACCTGAATTGAGTCGAAGGAGAACAGATCTTTGTAGGGTCTTGTGACATCAAGGTTTAGACTTTCCATTGCAGCTTTGGGCATAAGATTGTGTGAGGCACCTGAGTCAAACATAGCATTATGCAAGATTTTGTCATGTATGTGCAGACTGACATAAAAGGGTAGAACAGATCCATATGTTGATTTTTGATTAACCTCTGGACCAAACAACATCTCAAGGGTATCATCTAAAACATTTACATAATCCTTGATCTCTGGCATTTGAAGGGACCTTTGAATTTGTTGCCTATAAACATCATGCTTGGCAAGTTCTAAGAGGGGGATGGATATCTTAAGTTTTCCAATCTCTACCTCTAAATTAAATGGTTTCTCCAATGAAATCTTTGTGTTAGCAGTAGCAGATCTCTCCTTTTCAAGGGTGTTTTCTGTGTTTTCCTTTTGATTATCTGTGTTATGGTGACTGACATTTTGTGGTATTTCTGTTTTGGGATGCTTTTTAGGATTGCTATTCAAATTTTCTTTCGAGGAAGAAGGAAGCAAAGGCTAATCAATAGGAGGCTTTATGTTTGTTATGTCCTCTACAGTCACTTGGTGCGGGTTTGGGACAGGCCTGCTTCTCCATGATTTGGTATTTCAAGGGTGCATCTCTTAAGGCTCGGCTGAAAAATGCAATTGGCTTTTCATTTCCTTGATCATCTTTTTGCAAAAGGACAACTGCTATAGTGTGTTCAGATGCAAAAGAAAAAATGATAAAATCTTTGTCAAATTGTGGACTAGTGAGGACAGGCGTTTGGGTCAAGGCAGCTTTGATAGTCTCAAAAGCCTGCTTGGTTTCAAGAGACCATCTTAGCTTTGCATCCTTTTTTAACATGTTTCTTAACAGTCTTATCAGTTCGGCTAAATTTGGGATAAATCTCCTTAGGAAATTGATCTTTCCAGGGAATGCTTGCAACTCTTTTATGTTTCTTGGGTAGGGAATTTGGATGATGGCTTGGATCTTTTCCAGATCAATTCTGATACCACCTTTTGAAATGATGTGGCCTAACAACTTACCTTCCTCAAGGCCAAACAAGGACTTCTTGGGGTTCAAGGAAATGCCATATTTCCTGCATGTCATGAATATTTGCCTTAAGTGTTTGAGGTGCTCTTGATCGGATTTAGAGAAAGGTGTTAAGTCATCAAGGTAAAGAACAAGGAAATCATGTATTTCCTTGGAAAATGCAATATCAATTGCGCTTTAAAAGGTGGCACCAACGTTCTTTAGCCCGAAAGGCATTTTAACATACTTAAATGTTCCCCATGGTGTGGTAAAGGTTGTCTTGTCTTGGTCATCCGGGTGAACAAGTATTTGATTGAAACCTGAAAATCCATCTAGTAAAGAGATTTTAGATGACCCCACTACTCTTTGTACGATGTGGTCCATTTTAGCCAAAGGATAGTGGTCTATTAAAGAGACCTGGTTTAATTTTCCGAGGTCTACACACAGTCTGATCTCACTTGATTTTTTCCTTGTGGGAACTAGATTGGATACCCATTCAGAAAATCTAATGGGTGCTATGATACCTGCTTCAGACATTTTCTTCACTTCCTTTTCAATGAGGGGAAGAAGCATAGGGTTTATTCTTCTAAGTTTCTGCTTGAATGGTTTTTTATTTGGTTTTAAGGGGATGGTATGTTGAATCACTAAGGTCTCATAGGACTTCAAGTCCTCATAACTCCAAGCAAATACATCTTGGAACTCTTTGAACAAATCCACATACTTTGGTTTTTGATTAAGGGGCATATTTTTTGGACAATTTAATTATTTTGGGCTTCTCCGCTGTCCCTATGTTGTGTTCTTCTATAGCTGCATTTAAAGGCTCCATTTTTGGCTTTTTGGGCACATCATTATCATCAAACATGTATGCTAATGGAGTGAGGCCAACAGGAAAAAATTTATTCTTTAGATCAATGAACTCAGCCTCTGCTTTAGTTGTTTCATCTAAATGAATTTGTTTCAACTCTTCTATGTTTGCATTATAAAAAACAGTTGGGTTAAGGATTTGTTTTGTTGTTGCAGCTGTTAGCGCCTACTGATTTTCATTTTTTTGTTGCTGGGAATAATTCATGGCCTCGATGTCAATGTTTAAATTTGAAAACTCGCCCTCAAGGGTGAGGAAAGTATTAATCTAGGCATCATTTTCAAATACTTGCCAGTCTTTAATATTGTTAGGAATAGCGGGCCTATGTTTTATCTCAGCAGTAAAATGGTGATTTGGCTCAAAGGGAAGCTTGCATGTGCTAGCAAAAGTGGCTAGGCTGTGTGCATGTTATGGCTTCTAGAAATCTTGGCAAGCTCGGATTTAGTGAAGGTATTAAGTATTTCTATGGCAGCAGCCCTATAGGCCCTCATTCTATTGTTATCAGTAACAAAGTTACCTTTCATTTGTTGTATGATTAAATCGGAGTCACCTAGAATGGACACTTTTGTAGCTCCTACAACTTTGAGCAATTTTAGGCCTAAGAGGAGAGCCTCATACTCTGCCATGTTGTTGGTACATCTGAAATTTAGTCTATAGGCATGGCCTTATGCATGATTGTCATGTGTATCATGAATCCATATCCCTGCCGCTGCTCCTAACTTGTTGACAGAACCATCAAACTCTAAATACCATTTGATTTCTTGCTTGTGTTTTGTATTAAGAGTTTCGGTCATTTTAGGATTGGATAGATTTAAAATTTCTGTTTGGGGAGGTTTTTCTTGTTTGCTGGTTGCCCTGATTGTTGTGACCATTTCATGGGCATGGGCAACCGATTCCTCGTTTATGCATTTTTCTAGCTCTACAGATAAAGGTTTCTCATTAGTTGGAGGATTGGTATCATCATTGAAAAGAATAAATGAATCCATATTAGAATGGATTGAGTAGATTGGAAAATGTTGCGGCTTTTCCTCACTACTTGCCACATAGTTCATCAGTGTTCCCCTGTACAGTCTCTTTGGTTGCCCAAAGATAGATATAGTGGCATAAGAGAGGTCAAGTTGGAGGGATCCTTGGAGTTTTGCTCCCCAAGATATTGATAAGAGCATCCCATATTTTGGTGGAACATCGGAAGCTACTACGTCCATTAGGATTGTCTTGTTGGGAAATTGGAATAAAGACACACAAAGGTCTTTGATTAAGCCTAAACACTTGACCTGACTTGAGTTGAAGGAGAACAGATCTTTGTAGGGTCTTGTGACATCAAGGTTTAGCTTTTCCATTGTAGCTTTGAGCATAAGATTGTGTGCGGAACCTGAGTCAAACCTAGCAGTATGCAAGATTTTGTCATGTATGTGCAGACTGACATAAAAGGGCAGAACAGATGCATATTTTGATTTTTGACTAACCTCTGGACCAAACAAAAGCTCAGGGGTATCATCTAAAACATTTACATCATCCTTGACCTCTGGCATTTGAAGGGACCTTTGAATTTGTTACCTATAAACATCATGCTTGGCAAGTTCTAAGAGGGGGATGGATATCTTAAGTTTTCTAATCTCTACTTCTAAATTAAATGGTTTCTCCAATGAAATCATTGCGTTAGCAGTAGTAGATCTCTCCTTTTCAAGAGTGTTTTCTGTGTTTTCCTTTTGATTATCTGTGTTATGGTCACTGACACTTTGTGGTATTTCTGTTTTGGGAAGATTTTTAAGATTGTTGTTCAAATTTTATTTCGAGGAAGAAGGAGGCAGAGGCTGATCAATAGGAGGCTTGATGTCTGTTATGTCCTCTACAGTCACTTAGTGAAGGTTTGGGACATAAATATCAGCTGGTTCTATTATGATAACCTTGCCTTTAATCTTGTTGGGTTGTTTGCTGTCTTTTGTTTTTCTAGGTGTAGGGATATGAATGGTTCTTGTTCTCAGCTTATATTGTTTGTGGACCTCATACACAGCAGAATCATAGCCTTGTTTAAAATCAAAAGACTCTCCTGACTTAGTCTGAAATTGACTTACATCATGGTAGTCTTCATCTTCTTGAGTGAGAAAAATCTGTTTCTCATTCTTCGAATATATCAAGTTCATGTGAGTCTATTTTGTGGGCTCACTAGAAGTGGATGCCTCTGTATAGTTTTCTTGGAAAGGAGGCCTTATATCACGGTCTAGGCTAGATCTACCAGCGTTTGTGTTCTGAGCTTTCCTGAAGTTTGGGTTCCTTAAGGCATTAGGATGTTGTCCTTCCCATGATGATTTCCTCTCAACACTTTCAACTCTATCTCCCAGCCTGTGCATGCCACTGATAATAGCATCTAGTTTCTGGTCGAAGGCTGAGGGTTCTTCCTTGAAGGTGGTTCTTCTCTCGGTTCTAGCTCTGTTTCTTTTAGCAATTAGGTTTGCTCCACACTAATAACAACATTTTGCATTTCTGTAAGGCTTTGAGGGGCTCTTTCCCTTAACTGATAAGCCATATCGGTATCAAAACCATCAGGGAATTTGTACAAAGAGAGATCAGGTGGAGGTCTTAAGTTCTGTGGTATTGGATTATAAACATTATTAAACCTTTCACAGTAGTCTAAGATAGTCTCCTTCGGTCATCTTTTGATGGTGTCATATTCAGATAATATGTGCAAGGGGTCTTTCTTTTTCTCCCATCTGTTGATAAATGACTAGTATAAGGCATCTGGGTCTGCTATGGAATTGGCTAGGAGTGCTCTAAACCAAGTCCTGACATCACCTGTCAAACTTTGGACAAAAATCTTCATTCTCACACTATCATCGTCAATCTCATAGCTCTCAAAGTAATCCTACATTTTCTTTGTATGTTGAAGGGCTATGCAGGCACTTGTGCCATCAAAATAACTTATTTTAGTCTGGTAATCCTGAGGCATAGCCCCAGGATTAGCAGGCAGCTGTAAAGGTGCATATATGTTAGCCATATTAACAGGGATAAGTGGAATAACCGTGATAAGTGGAACAACTGGAGCAACTGGGACAATAGGAGTAGTAGTGGTGGTATGTGTAGTGAGTGGAGGTGTAGAAACGAGACTTGGAGAAGAAGATGATGAACCAGGGGAAGTACGGTTTGAATGAAATAAAACTTTGACAGGGGTTGGAACACAGCTTGGCTGAATTGTCTCAGGAATGGTATGAGCAAAATATTCTTGCTGCTTTTGTTTCCTATGGATCTTAGGGATTATATTGGGATTTTAAAAAATAGCTGGTGGATTTGGGTCTGGATTTGATCTTGTATAACGTGAATGCTTTTTGGGAGTCAGCTTCTAGCTTATTTTTTGGGGATTTTTTCTAACAATATAGGCTAAACAGAAACTTTTTAAAGGTCATCTTTTTCCTCAGTGGAGCTTCGGACTGGATTTCTGATATTATCTAAGGAAGGTCCCTAGTGGAGTCGCTGTTATGTTAACACTCAGTTTGTCCCTAAGCTCCTGAAGGGATACGACAGAGGTAACCAGAAACCAATCTTTGGACTGCAGGTTCTATCCCACCTGCAATCAGAGAGGGCTCTCTCTTGATGATTTAGGTTTGTTGATGATGATTTTAGGCTAGTTATTGGGTTGAAGGGGTTTTGTATTGTGTTTGGATGGAAGGAGGATGCTTGCAAGTAGAGAGGCAATGAATACTATGACTAGTTTCAAACCATTGGGCGTGGAGTCATGGAATAAGGCCGCTGGTGCATTTTCTTGGTCACAAGAGGAAAGAGGGGCAAGGTAGTTGCTCATGAAAAAATACTTAGGCTAAATAAATATGGATTGAAGGCTAAGGAATGAGAGGCAACAAAGAATCTCTTAATCAGGTTAGCAGAGGGAAAATAAACAAGCCCTACCTGGAAGCAGCTAAGAATTCCCAGATAACAGTCATTCATATATGAAATAGAGAAAATATGGGCCATAAGGAATCCATATTTATGCCTAAATCAAGAGAAAAACATTAAGAAGCCATAGAAACTGAGCATAGAGTGCGTAAGCAAATCCTAAACCAAACCTTTGTTCTGTGACTTGAGCATATGTGAAATTGAAATAACAGAGGTAAGGAATACTTATTGATTCATAAAACAACAGAATATTTCCCTCATTCACTCTTCAGAGACATTAACAACACATCAAACAGTGCATTCTCCAAGCTTTCAGCAATCTTTGATTATATAAAACATGTCAGATACAGAGTGAGTCTCTCTTGGAGTGCATTTACAAACCCATCAACCAACCAACCTCTATTACATTGTTCAGGGCTGTCTTTATAGTGAAGATATCTAAGAGTATTTATTAAAGCTGACCTAAAGAGGTCTACGGGAAGAGCTTTTTATACCTAAATCTGTGTTGAAATTAAATGCAATTAAATATCCATTGAGTTGTGTTGGAGGTAGCCAGATCAAAATGAATTAACATGGTGTCCTTGGTGGCTCGATGTAATAATTCTGCAATCACTGTGCCTTGAGCTTTGTAGCACCACCTTCATGTGTCGTCATACACTGTTTTTGCAAGGTCTAGGCTTTAAATCACTTGAATTGCCTCTTTAGGCGGCTCTACTGCTACTGAGTGGCATTGGATCTCATTAAATCTGATATGACTCAGCCTTAATTGCCTTTAACTCTGTTCTAGTATTCATTGGCTTTGCTTGGATGGTCTTTAATGCTCCTCTGCTTTGATGTTAAGTTCCCCACTGATATTGATGACTGATACACTTTGCCGCAACACTGATACTCTTTAACATGCAATTTGGCTTCATTTCTACTTTGATACTCTTTAATACTTGAATCGGGACTTTCTCTCTCTGCTGATATGCTAAAAACTGTTAAATCGCCCCTTTTCTGCCCTTTCGAGGCAAAAACGACTACTGAAAAAAAAGATTCCCCATTTTGGCCTGTTTCCCGTAGCGATGCGTGATTAGCACTAAGCGCTAAGCGCACATCAAAAACTGCCTCAAATTTTGAATTTGGGCTTCCTAAGCTGCGATTTCGCACTTGCGCACGGGTGACATGGCAGTACGACAGGGTGATGACGTGGCAATACGACAGGGTGATGATGTGGCAGTACGGTGGTAGTGATGTGGCATAGGACACGGTGGCAGGAGTCCAACGCAGGTTGATGACGTGGTGACAACCTGGCAGTGTGATGTCATTCGAAGGAGGTGGTATCCGGTTTGTGGCACACCGTTTTTGTGTAGAAGCGGTTTCGGAGGAGGGGGCTTCGCCACAGCCGGGAGGGTGACTCATGGCGGGAGTATGACAGGAAAACCGCCCATCTCCTGGACGCTAAACCTTGGCATATCGAGGCGGGAAAAGACCCACCCACCGTAGATCTAGGGTGCACCAGATCTAATGGTCGACAGGAAGGGTAAGTCGACAGAGGGATAAGGATGGGGCCCGCACACCGCTTATTTTTATTTAATTCGGTGGAGGGGGAAAAACCTTAGAAAGGTGGGTTTTGGGTTAAACGTAAGCGGGATCAAATATTTACATGGGATACTTTTTAGGAGAAAGGGTGAAGCATGGGTTTTGGAGGGTTAGGGTTAAGGGTAAATGGTTGTTAGTGTGACCAAATGTCAAACTAACTCCAGGTTAGGAAGCGGGTGGGTTAGTAGGAGCCCCAGATGGATTACTGCTTCCCAGACTTGATAGATATGGCTATAGTGCCAAAGGGAGGGGCTATTTAATATTTTGGGATTTTATATAGTTTTTGCAGCCATAGGAAACAAGGAAATGATTTAGGGAGCTATATAATAGAGTTAGGAGTTAATATGAACTTGTGAGATGAAGTGTAGGGGAGAGGCTAAGTTTGTGAACTGAAATTTAGACATAGGATTTGAATGGGATATGAATAAATGATTTTACACAAGAAATGTGGATTCTCTTTACTGAAGGAAGTCAAACCTTGACTTAGTTTTTTACAGCAATGAAGTAATAACAGGACTCGCTCGGCAGATCCCAAAGTCCTCAAGGGGATGTTAGTGAGTGATTTGGGAAATAAGAAGAAGGGGAAGTTAGACATGCCTCGCTTGAGCTCCTCCATAAGAAAACTTCCTGATAATTGTGACCTAAATAGATATGACACTTGAAAACATGAAATTGATCATAAATCAACAATCTGTGACCTCAAAACTACTTACCCAGCCTACTTACCTAGCATTTTTCTTCTTTTGGTTTGGGTGCACTTGAACTAGAAAACCCAGCTTTTCAACTTTTCTTTTACTGTCCTCCTATCTACATCTACACTTATTTCATCTAGGTGCTCATATTAGGCTGTTGAGCACCCTTGTTTCTCTACCTATCTAAGAATCTGCCAAGATTAAGCTGTTTGGATAGATAATGATTCTCTATATTCTACAACAGGAAATTGAAATCTAGGAAGACCAAGATTAAACTGTTTGGACCTCCCTTTAACTGAAAAATCTTCAAAAATGGAATAGCACATCAAAATTGAAACACAGCAGTGGCATTTGGACTAGCACACCCTCATGGCATCCTTCCTTCTCCTCTGTAACAAATATGGAACATTGCAACATGAAAAGTATGACATATTTGGCATGTAAAAATGTCAATAATGAAAGATGAGTAACCTGCTGCACCAGGAGGCTAACACCTTCCACTTCAGTCCCCCTCAAAGGAATAATGGAACAACCCCAAGAAATCATATTACAAAATCCAATTGAAAATACTCCTAGGAATGAAAAAGAAAAACACACTACTCAGAACTCTGGTAAACTTACAAACATTCAAATTGATAAATCCCCTCTGCCTTTCAATTTGGGAGCAGAGGTGGCCAAACTCAAAATTTGAGTGCCTTTGATAGAATTGGTCAAACATGAAACTTAAAGATCTCAAAATAGTAAGACTCTATAAATCTATTTGATGACCAACCTGAGTTAATTTTCGGACCAAATGTTAGTGGAAAGGTAGTTGAAGGAGGGATACCACCTTTCTACATCAGCCTTAACATCCACGACAAAATCCTACACAATCCCATGATGGAATCCGGAGCCTCACACAATCTTATGCTTAAGTCTATAATGGAAAAGATTAACTTGGATATCACCAGGCCTTATAAGGATCTATTTTCCTTTGATTCAAGCTTGGTTAAATGCTTATCTCTCATAAAATATTTGTGTGTCTCCCTAGATCAATACCCTTCCAAGACCATACTTATGGACATAGTTGTTGGTGACATACCACTCAAGTATGGCATTTTGTTTTCTATATCATGGGGTGATAAACTCCAAGGATCTCTGCAATTGGACATGTCCTATTCTACCATATCAGTCATTGGACATCTGAAGAAATTTTATAGGGAATCTTTAAGGAAGTTTGTAGTGATTTCCCACCAGAGACCTCAAAATTTTCCTGCATATTTAGTACACTCTAATATTGATTCCTTCATACTTTACAATTCTAAGACTAATCAAGAAGATACATCAAATGGTATAACAACAAAACCAAAAGAAATTGCAGTATTAAAGGAAAATCAAAATATCCAAATTCATGAAACATCATATCAAAAGGATGATCTCTTTAACTTAACCAAGAAGGATTCCTCTACCTGAGATGAAAATTATGAGCATGAAATCCTATGGCATCTTGAATGTGATGGGTTAGTCAAAAAATTAGGTGCAGGAGTAGGTATATGGATTTACAACTTAGAAAATGACTACCAGAAGGTCATACCTACATGTTGAACTTTAAATGTACAAATAATATGGCCAAATATGAATCACTTCTATTAGGTCTAAAACTTGTTAAAAGGTTAGGAGCCATTAGAGTCTCTATCATGGGAGATTATGAGTTAGTGATTAAACAATTTAACGTTGTGTATATGTCTTGCGATTCTAGATTAGGATTTTATAGAGAAATAGTCATAGAGATACTAAATACATTTTTAGAAACAAAACTTGTTGTCATTCCAAGAAAACACAACATGCAAGCTCACAGCAAAGCCATGTTTGCTGGTACTTGTAAGCTGCCCTTTCAACCCAACCATCATTACACTACTGAGGTTAGGCACAGACCTTCCATTCCTGACAATTTAAGGAATTGGCAAGTATTCAAAAATGATCAGAAAATTAATAATTTTTTAACTTTAGATAATTAATTTGTAAATACCAACATAGACACTGAGATACCAGTATATTTTGATTGCTTTAATGAAGTACAAATTAACAAACTAGAAGATGATCAAATAGAGAGATTTCACTGCACAAGTTTGCTAAAAAAAACATTCAGATGGAAATTGATGAAGTCATTGATGATGGAACTAAAGTCGTAAACCTTAAAGAAAAATTTCTACCCAGAGGATTAACTCCTTTGGAGGACTTATTCGATTCAAACGATATTCCCAAAAATCCTAAAATTGGACCTTTGAAATCAAACATTGACGAATCTAATATAGGAAAAGCTACAAACCAAAATCCTCAAGTTATAAAAAGCTTACAAATCCTTTCTAGACCACATCAAAATCCTCCTAGTCCCACCATTGAAGATGTAATAGATAACCAGCCTTGTAATGAGAAACCTGCCACTTCAGTCCCCCTCAAGGGAACAGTGGAACAACCCCCAAAAATCATATTACAAAATCCAATTGAAAATACTCCTAACAATGAAAAAGAAAAACATAATACTTAGAACTCAGGCTCTAAACTTCGAGACATTCAAATGGATAAATCCCCTCTGCCTTTCAATTTGGGAGCAGAGGTGGCCAAACTCAAAATTTCAGTGCCTCTAACAGAATTGGTCAAACATGAAACATCTCAAATTAGTAAATCTCTAAACTTTGCTGAAAATGAAAACTCTGTAAATCTATTTGATGACCAACCTAAGTTAATTTTTGGACTAGATGTTAATGAAAATCTAGTTGAAGGAGTGATAGCACCTTTCTACATCAGCGTTAACATCCATGACAAAATCCTACACAATGCCATGCTGGACTCCGGAGCGTCACACAATCTTATGCCTAAGTCTGTAATGGAAAATATTAACTTGGATATCACCAGGCCTTAAAAGGATCTATTTTCCTTTGATTCAATCCAGGTTAAATGCTTAGGTCTCATAAAATATTAGTGTTTCTCCCTAGTTCAATACCCTGCCAAGACCATACTCATGGACATAGTTGTTGCTGACATACCATCCAAGTATCACATGCTATTTTCTAGATCATGGGGTGCTAAACTCCAAGGATCTCTGCAATTGGACATGTCATATGCTACCATATTATTCTTTGGACATCCAACGAATCTTTATAGCGAATATTTAAGGAAGTATGTAGTGATTTCCCAAGAGAGACCTCGGAATTTTCCTATATATTCAGTACACTCTAATATTGATTCCTTCATACATTACAATGTTGAAACTAATCAAGAAGATACATCAAGTGGTATAACAATAAAACCAAAAGAAATTGTAGTATTAAAGGAAAATCAAAATATCCAAATTCATGAAACATCTGATAAAAAATATGATCTTGTTAACTTAGCCAAGAAGGATTCATTTACCCCTGATGCAAATTATGAGCATGAAATCCTGTGGCATCTTGAATGTGATGGGCCAGTCAACAAATTAGGTGAAGGAGTAGGTGTATGGATTTGCAAGTTAGAGAATGAATACTTATAAGTTCGGGTCTATAGGTTGAACTTTAAATGTACAAACAATATGGCTAAATATGAATCACTTATGTTAGGTCTAAAACTCATTAAAAGATTAGGAGCCATTAGAGTCTCTATCATGGGAGATTATGAGTTAGTGATTAAACAAATTAATGTTGTGTATATGACTAGTGATCATATATTAGGATTTTATAGAGGAACACTCATACAGATACTAAATACCTTTTTAGAAACAAAACTTGTTGTCATTCCAAGAAAACACAACTTGCAGCCTCAGAGCTTAGCCATGTTTGCTGGTACTTGTAAACTGTCGTTTGAGCCCAACCATCAGTACATTGCTAAGGTTAGGAACAAACCTTCCATTCCTAACAATTTAAAGAATTGGCAAGTATTTGAAAATGATCAGCAAATTAATAATTTTTTAACTTTAGATAATTATTTTTTAAATACCAACATAGACACTGACATAGAAGTAGATTTTGATTGCTCTAATGAAGTAGAAATTAACAAACTAGAGGATGATCAGATAGAGAGATTTCACCCTACAATGTCTACTAAAATAGACACTTGAAACCTAAAATAGATGGAAATTGATGAAGTCATTAATGATGAAGCTGAAGTCATAAACCTTAAAGATAATTTTCTACCCAAAGGATTAACTCCTTTCGAGGACTTATTCGATTCAAACGATATTCCCAAAAAGCCTAAAATGGAATCTTTGAAATCAAACATTGAGGAATGTAATATAGGATCTGAAGAGAATCTGAAACTAATAAAAATGTCTAAATCATTACCTCCCAATGAAAAAACTGAAATATATGGAACCGAGGAAACAATTCCAGGATGTTTTTGCCTAGAGTTATGAGGACCTGAAATACTATGATACTAGCGTAATTCAACATTCTATATCATTAAAAGAATATCAAAAGCCCTTTAGGAAGAAGATTAGAAGAATCAACCTTGTTTTATTGCCTTCAGTTGAAAAGGAGATTAAGAGAATGTATGAAGCATGAATCATAGCACCTTTTAGGTTCTCTGTCTGGGTTTCTAATCTAGTACCTACTAGAAAGAAGATAGGTGAAAATAAGGTTTGCATTGATCTTAGAAATATGAATAAAGTTTCACTGAAAGATAACTATCCTCTTCTAAAAATGGATCAAATTTTATAGAGGGTAGTTGGTTCCTCCAAAATTTCATGGCTAGATGGGTTCCTTGGTTATAACCAAATCCTAGTCCACCCAAATGATCAAGCAAGGACTGCATTCACAAGTCAATGGAGCACTTTCATGTATGTGAAAATGCCATTTGGGTTAAGGAATGCAAGGGCCACCTTTCAAAGAGCAATGGACATAGCCTTTGCCAAAGAAATCCATGACTTCTAGGTAATTTACCTTGATGATCTCACAATATTCTCTAAAATATATCAACAACACCTGGATCATCTTAGGCAGGTCTTCATTAAATGCAAGAAATACACAATTTCTTTGAATCCAAAAAAATCTTTATTTGGGTTAGAATAAGGGAAATTATTAGGCCACATTATCTCCAAATATGGTATCAGGATTGACCCAACAAGAATTAAAGCTATGTTGCAGATACCACATCCCAGGAATATCAAAGAACTTCAAGCATTTCTAGGAAAGATAAACATTTTGACGATATTCATCTCTAATTTAGCTGAATTAATTAGATTACTAAACAAGATGCTAAAGAAAGATTCAACTGTTAAATGGGTCATAGAGGATAGAAAGTCATTTGAAGACATAAAGTTAGCCTTAACACAAACACCAGTCCTCATCAATCCAAAATTTGATAGGGAATTTATCATATTTTCTTTTGCTTCAGAACACACCATTGTTGTAGTCCTTTTGCAGAAAAATGATCAGGGTTTTGAATAGCTAATAGTCTTCTTCAGTAAAGCCTTGAGAGATGCATCTTTAAAGTATAACATGATGGAGAAACAATATTTTTCTCTGGTTAAAACCATAAAATATTTCAGAGTTTATATTTTGTACTCACATAAAGTAGCTTATGTTCCCAATGCTGTGGTTAAATACATTATAACTCAGAATGGACCTGACGGAAAAAGAGGAAAGTGGATAGCTACAATACTAGAGTATGATTTAGAAATTAAACCTACCAAATTGATAAAAGGCCAAGGTTTGGCTAAGCTAATGGCTAAATCAAACTATCAAGCCTTAGACATAAACTTCATTGGAGAACTAGATGACTAAGAGGAGATGGTGACTCCATATATCATCCAGGCTTTTACAGATTCACCATGGTATGCTAACATAATATACGTTCTACAAAACCTTCAAGCTCCTCCAAAGTTATCCAGAACTAAAAAAAGGTTTTCAAAGATGAAATCTTTAAAGTTTGGCATAACTAATAATGCCCTCTTTTGGAAAAATCATGAAGGCATTTTGTTAAATTAATTGTTAAAAGAGGAATCTGATAAAATTTTGCAAGAGTTTGATGGAGGTGATTGTGGGGGGCACATCTATTGGAAGACAATTGTCGATAATATTTTAAGGGTTGTTTTTTACTGTCCTACTCTATTTACTGATTTGAAAAAGTTTGTAACCTCCTTTCACAAGTGTCAATTTTTTGAAGGAAAAAGAAAATTACTACCAGCAGCTTTGAAACCTATATCAACTGAAACACCATTTCAGAAATGGGGTCTTGATTTCATTGGTGAAATTCATCCCCCTTCCTCTTCCCAGCATAGATGGATCTTAACTGCCACAGATTATTTTACAAAGTGGATAGAAGCCATACCCTCAAGACAAGCCATTGATACTGTCATAATAGGTTTTTTTGAGGTCAACATTCTATCCAGATTCAGGTGCCACAATAGAATCATCACAGACAATGCTGCAGCCTTCAAATAAAAAAAGATGATTGATTTTTAACATAATTATCACATAACCCTTGGCCATTCTACAACATACTACCCCTAGGGGAATGGACTTTCAGAATCATCCAATAAAAGCTTAATGAATATTATCAAAAAATGATTGGAAGATAATAAGAAGACCTGGAATAAGAAAGTGGTGAATTCTTTGTGGGTAGATAGACTAACCACAAAGAAATCTATTGGAATAAGACCCTATCATCTAGTCTACGGAATGGAGGTTGTCTTCCCATATTCTTTGGGAACTCCAGTGATGAAATTACTCCACGAAATACAAGTTGAGCCCAATTATATTCAAAGAAGGATCAACCAGACTACTGATTTGCAAAAAACTAGAGAACAAGTCTATATCATATCCCAAGTGGTGCAGGAAAAAATTAAGAATGCATTCTATAAAAGCCCCAAGGCAAAAGATTTCTATCTAGGAGACAAATTATTGAAATGGGACTCAAGAAGGGAAGACAAAGGGAAAAATTGGAAGTTTAACTTCCTATGGAAAGGTCCTTACATTATTTATGCTTTCATAGGCAATAATTCCTAGTTTCCTAAAGAATTGGATGGTGTAGAAATAAAAGGAGGACCAGTCAATGGTCGAATGCTTAAGCATTATATAGATCCTAGTTACTGGTTCCATTAATTACTTGTACATACTATATCCTTCATAACGTTTAGTGTGGATTGGATCGTAAACTATGCAGTTGATGCATGAATAGAAGGCCCTAAGCTTTGAAGTTTTACTGCCAATAAATATCAATAAAACAATAAGGTGAAGGAAAGTTGCAGAGTAAAAAATAGAAATTTAGAAGGCCATTGATCTACCAGTTCTTGACATTTCACCACGAAATGCAATCCCCAAGTGGAGCCACTATTATGTTCTTATACTAGTAGGTGTCATAATATATGAATGGATGTGATTAAATCTGTAATATGTACATACCTTTTCTTTATGCAAATGTTTTCCATATTTATAAAAAATCAGAAAATTAAAAAATGTAAAGAGAGTATGTCCTGAAAAAAATGAAAGGACAAGAAAAAAGAAGTAAAAAAGTAAAACAAGATGAAAAATGAACCCCAAGGGAAAAGAAAAAAAGACCATGAAAGTGTGCAATTGCAAATTCCGCTACTATTTTATTTTTTGAATAAAAATATTGTGTGCAACTTGTTACCTTTGGCACAATCCATGGATAGTCAAAATGTTTAAACTTCTCTATTTCATGTTTTTTCAATTTTATTCTTACAGATAGAGAATAAAATCTGACCAAACTATTTAATCTTGGCAGATAAGTAGATAGGTAGAGGAAACAAAAGGAGCTCAACAGTTTAATCTATGCCCTTAGATGTAATAAGGACAGTCTTAGATAGATTTCTATTGTAAAGAAAAGGAAAGTTTGATAAGGGTTTGCCAGCTTAAGTGAACCATAATAAAAAGTAAAAAAAATTGGAGGATGAGTAGATAGGTAAGTAGTTAGATGGTTGTAGAATTATGATGAATGATTAGGTAAAGTCATATTATTTGATTTCATCATCAATTTGCTAATGTATTGATGGTAATGTAATAGTTACAAAGTCAAGTGATTAATTCCCCCCCATTCATTTTACTTTTTCACTAATTTCCTACAAGCAAAAGCTAAGGTGCTTAAAACTTTAAGTTAAAGGGGCTAAGCGCATTTCTCTGACTTCTGGAGGGACTAGACCCTTGGCCCAATAACTTATAAGGTTCCAGTACATCCTTCCATAAACAACATTAAGCCTAAGTTATAATGTGTAAATATAAAGTACATGAATAAATATGTTAAGACATTATACTTGGCGCAATTTGTTCTCATTTCCATTTAATATTAACTTTAACTTTTATTATATTTAACTCCTGAAAAACAAAACCCGTTCCCATATAGTTAATTAAAATCCCATATGTTAAATATCTCGCCCTGATGGTTTGGAATATAAACCATATTAAGTAAATAAATTATATGGATTAATCAGTCGACTTACGACTGAGTCACAGCCATAACCCTCCGCCTTACAAAAAGGGATTAATTAATCAAACTTTGATTAATTAATAACCTTCCTCCAATCACATCACCCCTGATGTCATTAAACCACCTCAACTCATTATTAAAATCCCGTCGAGCCCCTCCACTAACTCCCTTATCAAATCACACTCCTGATCACCATAAGATCTGACCCCTTCAGATCTAATGGTTGTCGCTCATATCGGGCAGACTCCAATACCAACCTTTAACCACTCGATGTGAGTAGTTTTATTGTTCACCTGGCCGCTACGTGTTTCCTAATAAATGGCATCGGGCAGACCTCGTGCAATACCTCCAAGCCCTCAAAAGCAGTGCGATAGATCCTGCTTACCACCTTCAATACACTACAAAACATCCCCTCCACTAGTTGTCGCCAACCGTCACATTCCATTATAATCGCCAAAATCATTGACTTTGTAGAATAAAACCAAAAATATTCATTATCTTTGCTTGTACCAAGAAAAGAAAATTTTATTCTCCTTGTAAGCACATAGTACGGTTGAGTTGTCAACCTGCTAAAAACTATCAGCCTTCCAAAACAACTGAACTGTAGACCATTGTGCAGACTTGTGCACTCCCTGCAAATAGTGCACCAGTGCCATCAAAGCCATATCAATGACCGAAACTAGGTATTTACCATATTTCCGCCTATGAAACCCTGATTTTGTGCCAAACCCGACCTAAATTGCTTTGAGAGTTAAGTAATTTAGTAAGCGAAGCTATTTGATAAATTTGAAACACTCTGAAATAAAAAAATTCTGTCAAATTTCCTTGAAATTCTTTGCTCCCTTCATTGAATCCACAAGAACCAAGGATGGAAGCCCCAATCACACTAAATGTTATGCCCCTTACTACTCCTCACACAGATTTGGATGACCTCCCTCTTGTAGACAAGGATTTACAGATAAAAGACACATCAATCTCAACTTCACCCCCTAAAACTCTTATGCAAGTATAGAGACCAGTACTTGAACCATGCTGACTCCATCGAACTTTGGGAGTTAGGGTTGCCTAAATACCAGTTTCGGAGGGTGCATGTGTTCCCAGAAATTGTACATTACTGCCGCATGAATTATGACCCTATCCAAAGGGCAGTAAGAGCACCTGACCAATCCATTTTTCTTACCATCACTGTTGAATCCATTAACCAGATGCTTCAATTATAGCCATGCCAAAACCTAACTCGTCTCTCCATTGGATACATGCTGAACAAATATCCTACACTCACTTTAGTTAGATTAGCCCAGTTATTCCAGAGTTTCATCAAAGAAGAGCACTATATCCCAAAGGACCCTTCTCATTATATATCGACTATATTCTCCAACCTTGGTTGAGATATTATAGATATGATCTCTAGTATACTAGGATGCACCACTAATGAATTCGTTGATGAGATCATAATATCCCTCATGTCAATCTATTCTCTCGACCAACCACCAACCATCATATTTGACTATCCAAAGTTTATTGCTGACAGAAGGCATGATCAATTTATGAGGCTGGACAATGAAAGGGTGTTCAAATATTCCTCAGTTCTATATCATTTATTCTTGTACTATCAAGATGATAGGTTTGCAATCATCCTCCAAAAACTCAATACTAAAGGAAACCCCAGGTCAGTGATCTTCTAGACTTCTCTAATTCATCAATATGATTTCCAATACTCCTACAAACACTTCATGGACCTCTTTGTTTATCCTGTGATAACCATGTTGCAAGGAAGCCCTCCACTGAGGATCAGTGCACACATTAGGAGGGTTTTTCAATTGTCAAAACAATACAAAGTAGGGGATTGGTACTTGTACCAAAACCATACAAAAACTAGAGTCTATGGATGTGAGTTGCCACTTGAAAAAATGCCAAAGTACCTCCCCATGAGACTATTTCTTTGGAGTACTATAGGCAAATGATCAATTCCGATGAGGTTCATTTATTAAAACAAAGAAGAAGGCACAACTAAGAATAAATTATCATTTTAGCCCATTCATCTGTAATAGTAGAGAAGCAGGAGAGGAGGCAGATGAAATACTCGAAAGTTTGAAATTAAAAAAGAGTTTCATGTGGACCTGTGATCCTCACAACTTTATTTGTAATAGGAGACAGAAAAATAAGCTATCTCCTTACATCCGCCATAGGATCCCTGAAGTTGAACAATATGCCAATCAATCAGAATGGAGGGAAAACACATTAATAGATCAAGATAGTACATAGGTTGCAGTTGACAATGTATTGATGGATTTATATAGAAGGTTTGATGAAGGCTTATTTGTACAGGTGCCTAGAGAAACTCGAGATCAAAGTCAATCACAGGAACACAGTCGATATACTTTAGAGCAAGCAGGGCCATCAAGCCAACCAGGATCATCAGGACAATCAAAATCATTAGAAAAAGTAGAGCCATCAAAAAAGCAGGAGCTTTCAGAACAACAAAAATAATATGAACAACCTGAAATCTTAGAGGAGCTTGCTCAGCCAGAAGAAATCATGAGAAATCCTCCTATTTTGTAGACTCCTCTCAATGAGGAAAGAAACCTTAAAAGAGACAGAGAGGAGGCCACTCCTTCGAGTAGGCCTATTGATCAAAGTCTTACTAAGAGACAAAGGTTAAACCCATATGCAGAAGAAGAATACACTGAGGAAACAACAAGCAACATAGTGGAAGAAAGGAGAGAAAGTGGGCACACTATCCCTTGAGGAGGTTCACCATCCACCTCACAGTTCCAGGTATTAGAAAGGCAACGGAGAAGAGAGGTATCTTCCTTTAGGGATCCTTCTTGTCAGAGCCAGGATATCACAGAAATGTGTAAAGAGACCAAGGTAAGGAATGAGAAATTGAAGGTTCAAACCTATGGTAATTATCTCAGAATGGCTCCTACCAACCAGACAAGGCTGATGTCAGTCTTTGATATAAGGGAAGGAAAAATGTAGATGAGCTTTCTCAAGCCAACTATACAACAACCAATATCAATGGTCGACTATTTAGAAACTGATTTTGAAGTTTTGGAAAAGGATATTCATCCTATTTACCAAATCAAGCTGCATAAACAAACAGGTGAAATGGTCTACTCTACATTGAACAACAAAGAATGATAGCTCATCAATCACAGAACTCACTGCATAACACATCTGCACAGCTTCAATTAGGAAAGGCCTCTTTTCAGGCCAAAGACACCAGGATAAAGTCCTTAGAGGACTTGATCATAGAGCTGAGACATGATCCCAAGGATGTCAAAGCGGGAGAGCAATTAATAAAAAATAAAAATGATGATATAGCTACATTAAAGAAGGAGCTTAACATCCCTCCTCTTCAGCATCCTCAAACTACTGAAGTTATAGGAAAACAAAAGGAGGAAGAACTTATGGACCTAGTCCTTAAGTTAAATGATCTATTAAAAGAAAATGAAAAAGAATTGGAAAATGTAATACTGTCTAAGCAGAGTGAGCTGGACACCACTCCTCAGACTGTAATACCTACAATTTTCACTACAGTACCCTCCAGTCTGGTAGCTTCCTTGGCACCAATACTTCCACCAGTAACAACATTGTCAGTAGTAGGTACTCCTTCAGCCACAGGTACATCAACTAGTTCAGGGATAACAATAGAAAGAACAAGTGAATTGGTTAATGCTATGGAGCAGATGAGTATCCAAGCCACAAAACTAAAGAAGCACAGAGAACAAGTAACAAGTTTAGAAACCAATTTGAAATTTTCTCAAATTCAGTAGAAGGAAGTGGGCGAGAAAAAAGAAGGGATGGTAGATAGGATTAAAGCCCTTGAAAAAGACTTAAAATTACAAGAGCCATTAGGAGATATGAAGGATATTATGTTGGCCAATATAATTGATTCCATCAATGATATTTGGCCTTCCATTCAGGTTATTTTTGAACAAAATGAATTAATCAAAACAACCATGGAAGCCATACAAAAAAAAAAGAAGAACTCAGAGAAAAGCCTGACCAATCAAATGAGTTGATAGAATTTTTGAACGATAGAAACAGGTATGAGCTGGATGAGCTGGAAATTCAAGACATAATAGAAACTATTATTGAGATAAAGAAGGTTCTTAATAAAAGGAACGTGATGCTTAATTTGGAGAAAAGGTGTCAAAGCATTCAAGCAGACATCGACAATTTCATGTTAAAATATGGCATCGTGAGAGAAAAAGGACCTTCAAGTCCTCTGGTCATACATGACAGATTAATGACAAAGCAAGATTACATCGAAAGACTGAATAGACAGGCCAGGAGCTAAGCTAGTTCTTTAGGAGTAAAAGCATTACCTACAGGAAAGGTACTTTATGATGGCTTGGAGAATCTGCTCTACATAGAACATGAAATCAAGAACTTGTTCACCAACAAACCCAATGTTTCCAAATATACATAAGCTGATGAAGTCTACAAGAAAATGATTAGAATAAAATTACAGGAAAGTGAATGATGGACTAGTATGAGAAATGACCGGAAAGTGAATGATGGACTAGTATGACAAATGTAATATAAGTTACTATAGTAAATCTAGATGGTAAAACTACCAGGTGAAAACAGGTAATACGAGATGAATCAACATAGGTAAAGAGTATCAGTAGGTCAAAGATAAGATTGAATCCAACACATAACTACCAAAGCAACTGAAATAGCCAAATTTGAATTCAAGCAGCCAACACGTTCACAAATGTAGGGACAACAAGCAAACAGATTTCCATCTATCTCTATCTTCATGTTGAAGATACTTTTTGTTGCTAGATTAATTCTCATATAGTTATCAGATATTTTGAATTAAATTTTGTATAAATAATTCACAAATTGAAGTAATTAGGATGGATGTTGTTAGGAATCAAATCTACCTTAGGCTGAAATAAGGTAAAACTCAAGGCTACATCAAACCATGCTCAGCCTCGTAGCTAGCCCTACGAGGACAGGAGAGGGCTCTCTCCGAGTCAATCTTAGCAAAAGGTAATCAATGAGGCTCGAGATGATTAAATTGGTAATTGATTTTAGGCTAGGTATGAAATACAAGGAGTTTGAAATTGATTTTTGGGGTTTTTGTTGAATCAAAGGGAAAGGCAATTTTGGGTGCGGGGATGAGACACAGTTTTTGCTGAGGTCTACTTTGGGCATGGTAGGCGATTGTCTTGATGCTTTTAAAGAGAATGAATGGCTATATCTGACTGGTGATAAGTTAATGAGAGCAAGAAACTTTCAAGGATTCTCCATAAACAGATGAAAACATGGAAAATCAAACAAACTTAAAGGCAGAGTATAGCAAATTATGGATTCTACCTTAACACTTCATTTGTTCAATTGTAGAAGATAAGAGAAGGAAAGTGATACACATAAACAACTTACAAATACTGAAAGAAGCACACCATCAACACATAAAGCCACATGAATCCGAAATAGTGTTGCAAAACCCTGGTCTTTCCTTTGCCAAAAATGCAGATAAAATATGTACAATAGAGTGTCAAGCTTTTCCCAAGAGTCCAACCTCTCCAACCCCTGAAAATGATTGAGAAATTACATAATATAAGCAAGCTAAACCATTCCATTTCCTCTAGGGGTCGAGCTCATCATCCTAGGAGTTGTTTCAACCAACTCTAAACAAAGCACTACAATCTAGGTAGTCAATACAGCTTGCCTCTATAAGGTAGGAAACCAATTTATTCATTAAATTTTCACTTTTTGGTGAATGAATCTTCTAGAACAAGTAAATAAGTGTCAAAATAACATCATGTTGCATTATTTACATCAAGAGGAGTGAAAAATCACATCACAAGTCAAAACTAGTCAAACTAGGTGCATTTCCTGAGCTGAAAGATGAAAATTTGGCCAAAAAGCCATGTGCGCCGCGTGCCTGAGCCCTATGCACTGCGGGGCTTTCAACCTATTTTTTTGGCACTTCCTGGCATCCAAATCAAGCTCACAATAGCTGGTTGGAAATCCCTGGATGTCCGCTATCCAACCCAAGTGGTATTTTGCAATTTGGACGTCATTTGCCCCCTCAAAATGTCATTGTCCTGGAAGTACTTCCTGCTGGTGCAAAAGGTGGCAGAAAGGTGATTTTCATGGTGTTTTTGAGATTTTTGGTCACCCAGAACTTAATGAAATGCTTTGGCAATAGTTGATAATGTATAATTCATCATGACAAACTCAAAAAGGTAAAGTTTTCCTCCAGCAAGCATCCCAATCTTGAGAGCGCGCGTCGACGCATTACGCGTTGAGCCAAAAAAACCTGTTTTTAGGGCAAAATTTTCAAAATGACAAAAAATTCTCCGAATTTGCCCAAATTTAGAGTGAAGACCCTCCATCATGTATTGTGCCCCGCCAATGAAGCCTCGGCCAAAATTTGGAGTGGATCAGGCTTTTTCCGCCGTTTTAGTGCTTTGCTCAATCGCCTCTTTAGAATCTTCATTTTTGCTTTGCAAACATGCATACGAGCCCAATAATGAGTTTTCATATGACGAAGCATGTCTTTGTCTCTATTTTCCTTCGCCAAAAATTTCTCCAAGTGAGTGTTCACATGGATGAGCATAGACTCTCGATCAATCGATGTAAAATCACCGGGTCCCTTTCGGGCCAATTCTCGATCTTCACGGATTTGCCGCAGCTCATAAAGTGTATGTTCATGCTCTAGCTGTTTTTTGCGCTGCTCCAAGTATTTTATCACCCACTTAGGCATCTACAATTTCTTTTGCAGCGATTCATTCTCATCCCTTTGCTCCCTGATGATCTCCTTTAGCTCCGAGCTAGGAGAGCTCGCATCAAGATCAATGAAATCCGTGTCCCGGCCTCCTGAAGGACCCTCATCATGCATAGGCCTCTTGCCCCTGTCCTGGATCTATACCTCTGCTGAAGAAGAAGGCGAGAAACCTTCCACATGATGTGGAGATAATAGTCATTGTGCTGATGGAGTTAACGAGAACCCTTCCACCCCGGGTGGAGATAGTACTCATCGTGTAGATGCAAATAAGGCCCTATGGCTTCGCTAGTATGTCACATATGGAGTGGCACTTACACGCTCAGTCTGAGGAATGTCCTGCTGGTGTGAAGGTGCTCCCTCATCATGAACTATCTCAGGAGGCAGTTGTAGCGCTGAGAAGAAATCGCGGGAGATGAAATCCTCCCAAGTAATGCCCTGTTGTGTCAACAAATGTATCACTATGATTTTGGACAGCGGGTAATGATATATGCTCTTATGCTGATGTGCTGGGCTCTTCCTCTATACTAAAGTCACCATCCTCTCTATGTTGCGACACATGAAGTACAGAATGTTCATCATACGTACAGTCGTGAAATGCATCAACAAGCGGACATGGTACGCATAGAGATGCGAAAATCTGCCCAAGCAACTGAAATACCGAATGATGAGTTTCATCAATGGTGCAAACTCATCCCTCAGGAATCTGAAAGGAAAAACTATACTCAAGTGTCTCATATACCCGGGTTTGATGTATGGCTCATAGTAGAATCTGTCTAACTGCTAGCATTTGCTCCATTCCTCTCCTACATTTGGTATCCCAGTGGCCTGAGCAATAGTCTCTGGTGACAAGGTGAAATTCACTCCGACGAGGTTTACATGACCATCATGTAAATGTAGAACAAATAAATGGACTAGTTCCTGATGATGCTGGGTTTGTGAGATCATCTCACAGTATTGGAAACATGATTGACGCTGAAAACAATCCATTACAAGTGGGCAAGCCTGCAACTGAGCCAAAGAAGTAGGCTCCTCCCTGACATGCTGACCACCTTTGCCACTTTTGTGATACCTTTGTGGCACATTTACCTCCGGTGTAGAATCACTGTCATACTCCTTCTCAGAGACTGAATCGGTCTCTAACATGACTTTGAAAACAAGATAGCTGGAATATATATGCTGATGCATAAACTGTGTGTACAATTGACTGTAAACTGTTCTTTGCTCTAAAAATGTTGTGACCAAGGGGAAAAAATGCACAAGGGAATATTAGGAAAGGGAGAACATCAGGGAATTAGGGACTTTCGAAATAAAATGTAACAAGGGAAGGAAGGGGAAATGTAAATCTTGGATTTGGAATTTTGGGATGTTAGGTAGGGATAATGTGTTTATTAATAGAGGTGAGGAACTAGGATTTGATGGATTGTAGGGTAGGATTAATGAGGGAATTAATGGGGAAGAATAATGGGTGATTTGGGAATGAGAAACAAAGGGAAATGGGGAAAATATCACAACCTTGGTTACACTCTGTTTTCAAACCCTACAACACTTTTTACATTGACAAAGCAGGGCTTTCCAACTTGGATCTCTATGGCAAACATTTCATGAACCCATCACATTAACCTTTAAAAGCCAAGAAAAGGTAGTGGATATGAGCCTACCTGCAAATTTGTGCGGAGAGGAGGCGATTTGATGCTCTTTCAAACAATTTTCAAGCTCCAAACTCAATGCGCCACGCGCCTTACCCAGTGCGCCGTGCGCTCTTGATGTGCCGCGCGCTTGTATTTTTACACTGTGACTTTGTGCCCAGTGCAACGCGTGCAGCCAATGCATCATGTGCCTAGCCCAGTGCGTCGTGTGCCTGGAAACTGCTCCAACTTCCACTCAAATTCACAAATTTTCTTTGGAATGATCTTCTTCACTCTTTGCATGTACAATAAGTTGAAAATGTATTGAAATATCTTTATAAAGACTCCCTTTTGATTTTTGCTTGGTCCATAACCCATTTTGTAATGTTTTGTCATTGACGCTTTTTCAGGATTAATAAACTTCTGAACTTTTGGTTTCCTCCTTAAATTTGGTTGAAATAATGATTTTCTTTGACAATTTTTTGCATGGATAGCTATGATATAATCTCGCAAAGGAAACCAAGGCTGCACCTGGACAATTCAAGAACTGAAATTTTCGAAAATTTATTACAAAAATGAGATGATGAATTATCTTCAAAACAGAGTTTTGAAGAGAAGTCCTAATCTGTCTATATAATGATAAAAATTATTGAGGTAACTACCTATCGAGGACATCCCTCTGGCCTACTAGTCTTCTTAGACTTTGCGAAACAAAATTGACTTAACCCTACACCTAATGACCGAGAAAACTTGTCATGACCTAGAAATTTGACCTCTCGATTTTTATGAATAGACCTGAAGCTGTAGTGCCAAACATGAGGGGAATGAGTGACACAAACCATTCTGTCAGATTTATGGCATGCCTAACGAAATGCAACTAATTGAAATTGATGGGACACCTAAACATGGAATGCAAAAAAGAGCTTTGATCTCTTACGGAGGGATAACTAGACCGACTCTAACATTGGCTCCAATGGGGATGGTAGCTCCTTGGAGATCTTTGTAAAAGCTAGACAGTGCCTTCATCCATTGGGCTATGGAGTCATTAACTCAAACTAAAATGCATGACTGAAAACTGATGACTCAGACGACACAAATTGACTCTCACTTAACTAAAAGCGGACTTAATACTTAAACACAATCGACAAATTGGAAATGATGCTCAAACTGGAGCTTATTCATCAAAACATACTCTAATAGTTTCAGTCATCACCTGATCAAGTGAAATGAAACAACCAATGCAACCAAGTAAGTATTCCATCTGCTATTCGAATTTTCCACAAGTGCTCACTTATGAACAAAAAGAGAGAACTATTGAAAGGCAACTCCCATGACAACTTGGAAACAGATCTGTTGAATGATATGGATCCTCTATCTACCTCCAAAAATAATGCATAAGGATCTTGAAATTCAAGTACACTAGAACTTAGCTCATCCAATGGATTACTTCTCTTTTCCTAATACCATGAATGCAAACTTTGATCTGAGCCTTGTGACGAGACCTCTGCTGAAAATGACAAAGTAACCGGCTGTCGGATCATGTTTGTATCAATACATGTTTCAAGCTCACATATAGTTAATGGAGAAAGACTTTGACTGCAAACCACATCCAAAACATCAGCTATTAGATCATGAAAAACTTGAAAAGACTGCTACAACGTATCCATTGAAAATGTATGACATCCTTCTAGTTGTTCATCTTTTTCTTGAGAGATTTTATGAAGATTCTTCCTTATAAACTGAAATCCTTCGAAACAAAATGGTATAGAATCTTCCTGCATCATCAAATCATGTATTTCATCTTCCACACTTTCATCTGTCATCTGCCCTTCAATTTCATTTGGTGACTGCAAATCTGATGCTACAGGCTGCTCAAGAATTTCGTTATCTGTCTCATCCTCAACATTAACACTGAGATATTGCTAATTTGTTATAGGCAGTTCATTTGAAGATTTACTATGCAATCTACCCTTCAAAAACTGAAATGATTCAAAATAGAATGGTACGGAGTCACCTTGAATCATTAAATTATGTGTGTCCACTACCAAGTCTTCAGCTGCAACTTCACAATCAATGGCTTTCGGGGGTTGCAAATCTGAATATGAGAAGTCTTGAACAAAATTTTCTTTGCTCTCAAGATGATTCAAATCAAGACTTGTTGACATTTGATGTCTGATTGCATGGTAGTTATCTTTGATGAACTGAAACGAATCAAAACAAAAAGGCAAAAATCCTTCACTTACTTCAAAATTTGATGCACTTTCCTCATCATTGTCATAGATGATATGCATCGGTTGATCACTATATTCAAGCTACAGAAAGTGAACTTCCTCCTCGCACAAACTAGCTGCTGAGTCGTCTGCAAGATTAGCTTCTTTTTGGAGAACATAATCATCATCATACTGATCAAACTGAGGCAATTCATCATCAAACATACACATCATATCAATAGCTCTCTCTTCTTCACAATGATCTATCAAACAATCACTATGACAACTCGGATCAGAAACAAAATGTTTTGGGTCAGTCGCTTGTTCTTGAATGTTACTTTCATTTTTTGCAGTCATTTTCCGCACCATATCTTCTAATGCATTTGCGAAAAGATCAAGATTTTCCTCCGAAAGTGTCAGCTACTCTGAAATATTCTTCTTTTCTTCTTCCTTCAATCTTGCCCTCAAGATCAGCAAATGAGCCTCTACATTCACTGCCTTGTTCTGCATCTTGTGAAGTGTTGCAATATCCTTTTCTCTCAGCTGAAACTCCATTTCCGGATCAAAGGCACTCGGGTAGTACAAGAGAGCAGATCTACGAGAAGGTCTTATATCAACTGGCATTGAATAATAAATTTGGTTAAATCTGGCAGAAGATTGTTGTATTGTCTCCCTTGGCATCCTTTTTAGTTGATTATACTCTTCTACAATAAGGAAAAGGTTCTGCCCGATCATCCACCAGTCGAGAAAAACTTTGACCAACTACCATAAATCTGATATGCTCGCATCAGGGAGGGTTCTGAACCAAATCTTCACTTTGCCTTGCAAAGAAAGAGCAAAAAGCCTTATACTGACATCTTCTACATAAACTTCAAAAAGATCTAGAAAAGACTCAAAATTCTGCACATGTTGCTCGGCGTTGACATTCTTACTTTCACCATCAAACCTTGGCAAGTATAGATCATATTTTTTGGGGAAAGCATGGAGAACAGAAGGTAAAACAAGAGGTTTATACCGATCTGGAATTTTACAAGGTGTAAGGGTATGTATAGCAGGTATAGAATCAGTCTTGGTCTCTTGGGGCTCATCAATTTGAAGATGGTCATCACAAAATTTAGAAGAAAGGTCTTGATCAAGCTCAAAGGTATGCAAATCTTTGGTATTCACAATCTTCGAAGGGAAAGAATCAATTGCACGCTGAGGATCTCTTCTCAAATACAGTATACTTTTCAAAGCCTTCTTGGCATTCTTGGGAAAAGAGAAGAAATAATTTATGACAAAGAACAAAATGTCTTGGATGAAATTCCAACTTGAATACCTGATCTGTCCATGTTGTCCTTTCATGTTTTTGCTGGTTGGGATCATCCTCCAGTGGAGTCGTTGGATCTGATCTCGAAAATGATTTAGAGTCACCAGGTGAATGATTTCAGCCTTGCCAGTGTCTGATCGTTGTCCACCATCAACCATCAGATTTGAACTCGATACATGTACTGGGGCAATTTATAAGTTAAGTGTTACGATTACAAACTAGACTGGAGATCGACTGAAGCAATGTTTTATCTACTATGCACTCGCAGAGCAATGTGCAGTTCGAAGGCTACCTGGCGTGACTTCAGACTCCATCTGTAGCTATAAATCAAATAACACTAACAAGAAAACTAGTTCTTCCCCATTGTGGTCGCCACTACGTTAGCACTCAAATCTACCTTAGCCTGAAATAAGGTAAAAATCAAGGCCACATCAAACCACGCTCAGGAGGGCTCTCTCCAACTCAATCTCGGCAAAAGGTAATCAATGAGGCTCGAGATGACTAAATTGGTAATTGATTTTAGGCTAGGTATGAAATACAAGGAGTTTGAAATTGATTTTTGGGGTTTTTGTTGAATCAAAGGGAAAGGCAATTTTGGGTGCGGGGATGAGACACCATTTTTGCAGAGGTCTACTTGGGGCAAGGTAGGCGATTGTCTTGATGCTTTTAAAGAGACTTAATGGCTAGATCTGACTGGTGAGATGTTAAGGAGAGCAAGAAACTTTCAAGGATTCTCCATAAACAAATGAAAACATGGAAAATTAAACAAACTTAAAGGCAAAGCATAGAAAATTATGGATTCTACCGTAACACTTCATTTGTTCAATTGTAGAAGATAAGAGAAGGAAAGTGATACACATAAAAAACTTACAAATACTGAAAGAAGCACACCATCAACACATAAAGCCACATGAATCCCAAACAGTGCTGCAAAACCATGGTCTTTCCTTTGCCAAAAATGCAGATAAAATATGTACAATAGAGTGTCAAGCTTTTCACAAGAGTCCAACCTCTCCAACCCCTGAAAATGATTGAGAAATTACATAATATAGGCAAGCCAACCCATTCCCTTGCCTCGAGGGTTCGAGCTCATCATCCTAGGATCTGTTGCAACCAACTCTAAACAAAGCACTACAATATAGGCAGTCAAAACAACTTGCCTCTATAAGGTAGGAAACCTATTCATTCATTAAATTTTCACTTTTTGGTGAATGAATCTTCTAGAACAACTAACTAAGTGTCAGAATAACATCATGTTTCATTAATTACATCAAGAGGAGTGAAAAATCACATCACAAGTCAAAATTGGTCAATCTGGCTGCATTTCCTGAGCTGAAAGATGAAAATTTGAACAAAAAGCCTTGTGCGTCGCGCGCTTGAGCCCTATGCACCACACACCTTTCAACCTGTTTTTGGGGCACTTCCCGTCATCCAAATCAAGCTCACAATAGCTGGTTGGAAAGAACTGGATGTCTGCTATCCAGCCCAAGTGGAATTTTGAAATTTGGAGCTCATGTGCCCCCTCAAAATGTCATTCTCCCGGAAGTACTTCCTGCTGCTGCAAAAGGTGGCAGAAAGGTGATTTTCATAGTGTTTTTAAGCCTTTTGGTCACCCAGAACTTAATGAAATTCTTTGGCAATAGCTGAGCATGTATAATTCATCATGAAAAACCCAAAAATGTAAAGTTTTCCTCCAGCAAGTGTCCCAATCATAAGCGCGCGCGTCGACGCGCTACGCGTTGAGCCAAAAAAACCTATTTTTAGGACAAAATTTTCAAAATGACAAAAATTTCTCCGAATTTGCTCAAATTTAGAGTGAAGACCCTCCATCATGTATTGTGCCCCGCCAATGAATCCTCGGCCAAAATTTGGAGTGGATCGGGCTTTTTTCGCCGTTTTAGTGCTTTGCTCAATCGCCTCTTTAGAATCTTCATTTTTTCTTTGCAGACATGCATACAAGCCCAATAATGAGTTTTCATATGATGAAGCATGTCTTTGTCTCTGTTTGCCTTCACCAACAATTTCTCCAAATGAGTGTTCACACGGATGAGCATAGACTCTCGATCAATCGGTGTCAAATCACCGGGTCTCTTTCGGGCGAATTCTCGATCTTCACGGATTTGCCGCAGCTCATAAAGTGTATGTCCATCGTCTAGCTGTTTGTTGCGCTGCTCCAAGTAGTTTATCACCCACTTAGCCATCTGTAATTTCTTTTGCAGCGAGTCATTCTTAGCCCTTTGCTCCCGGATGATCTCCTTTAGCTCCAAGCCAGGAGAGCTCGCATCAACATCAATGAAATCCATGCCCCGACCTCCTGAAGGACCCTCATCATGCATATGCCTCTTCCCTCTGTCCTGGATCTATACCTGTGCTGAAGAAGAAGGCGAGACCCCTTCCACATGATGTGGAGATAATAATCACTGTGCTGATGGAGTTAACGAGACCCCTTCCACCCCGGGTGGAGGTAGTACTCGTCGTGTAGATGCAAATAAGGCCCTATGGCCTCGCTAGTATGTCACATATGGAGGAGCACTTATATGCTCAGTCTCAGTAATGTCTGGTTCATGTGAAGGTGATCGCTCATCATGAACTATCTCGGGAGGTAGTTGTAGCGCTGAGAAGAAATCATGGGAGATGAAATCCTCCCAAGTAATGCCCTGTTGTGTCAACCGATGTATCACTATTATTTTGATCAGGGCGTAATGATATATGCTCTTATGCTGATGTGTTGGGCTCTTCCTTTGTAACTAAAGTCACCATCCTCTCTACGTTGCGACACATGAAGTACGGAATGTTCATCATACGTACCCTCATGAAATGCATCAACAAACCAACATGGTACGCATAGAGACGCGAGAATCTGCCCTCGCAACTGAAATACCGAATGATGAGTTTCATCAAAGGTGAAAACTCATCCCTCAGGAATCTGAAAGGAAAAATTGTATTGTCTCATATACCTGGGTTTGATGTATGGCTCATAGTAGAATCTATCTAACTGCTGGCGTTTGCTCCATTCCTCTCCTACATTTGGTTTCCTTGTGGCCTGAGCAATAGTCTCTAGTGACAAGGTGAAATTCACTCCGACGAGGTTTACATGACCATCATGTAAATGTAGAACAAATAAACGGACTAGTTCCCAATGATGTTGGTTTTGTGAGATCATCTCACAGTATTGGAAACATGAATGACACTGAAAACAATCCATTGCAAGTGGGTAAGCCTACAATTGAGCCAAAGAAGTAGGCTCCTCCCTGACATCCTGACCACCTTTGCCACTTTTGTGATACCTCCATGGCACATTTACCTCTGGTGTAGAATCACTGTCGTACTCCTACTCATAGACTGACTCGGCCTCTGACATGACTTTTAAAACAAGATAGTTAGAATATATATGCTGAAGTATAAACTGTGTGTACAATTGACTATAAACTGTTCTTTGCTCTAAAAATGTTGTGACCAAGGGGAAACAAATGCACAAGGGAATATTAGGAAAGGGAAAACATTAGAAAATTAGGGACTTTCGAAATAAAATGTAACAAGGGAAGGAATGGGAAATGTAAATCTTGGATTTGGGGTTTTGGGATGTTAGGTAGGGATAATGTGTTTTTTAATAGAGGTGAGGGACTAGGATTTGAGGGATTGTAGGGTAGGATTAATGAGGGAATTAATGGGGAACAATAATGGGTGAATTTGGGAATGAGAAACAAAAGTAAATGGGGAAAAAATCACAACCTTGGTTACACTCTGTTTTCAAACCCTACAACACTTTTTTACATTCAAACCCTACAGCACTTTTTACATTGACAAAGGAGGGCTTTCCAACTTGGATCTCTATGGCAAACATTTCATGAACCCATCACATTAACCTTTAAAAGCCAAGAAATGTGAATGGATATGAGCCTACCTGCAAATTTGTGTGGAGAGGAGGCGATTTGATGCTCGTTCAAACAAGTTTCAAGCTCCAAACTCAGTGCGCCACGCGCCTTACCCAGTGCGTCGCGCACTCCTGATGCGCCGTGCACTTGTATTTTTACACTGTGACTTTGTGCCCAGTGCACCGTGGGCAGCCATTGTGTCGCGCGCCTAGCCCAATGCGTCACGCGCCTGGAAACTGCTCCAACTTCCACTCAAATTCACCAATTCACTTTGGAACAATCTTCTTCACTCTTGGCATGTACAATGAGTTGAAAATGTATTGAAATATCTTTATAAAGACTCCCTTTTGATTTTTGCTTGGTCCATAACCCATTTTGTAATGTTTTTTCGTTGACACTTTTTCAGGATTAATAGACTTCTGACTTTTTGGTTTCCTCCTTAAATTTGGTTGAAATAATGATTTTCTTTGACAATTTTTTGCAGAGATAGCTATGATATAATCTGGCAATGGAGACCAAGGTTGTGCTTGGACAATTCAAGAACTGAAATTTTTGAAAATTTATTACAAAAATGAGATGACGACTTATCTTCAAAACAGAGTTTTGAAGAGAAGTCCTAATCTATCTGTATAATGATAAAAATTATTGAGGTAACTACCTATCGAGGACATCCCTCTGGCCTGCTGGTCTTCTTAGACTTTGCAAAACAAAATTGACTTAACCATAGACCTAATGACCGAGAAAACTTGTCATGACCTAGAAATTTGACCTCTTGATGTTTATGAACAGACTTGAAGTAGCAGTGCCAAACATGAGGGGAATGAGTGACACAAACCATTCCATCATATTTATGGCATGCCTAACGAAATGCAATTGATCGAGACTGATGGGACACCTAAACATGAAATGCAAAAAAGAGCTTTGATCTCTGACGGAGGTATAACTAGACCGACTCTAACAGATGCAAAAGCATTTCTAGATACATTTTGTTTTAAGCTAAGGAGCTAATGTACTCAAGACTAGATTGGTTTACTTGATTATGAAATAAAGCTAAGGACATTTCACTCAATTGTTGTGCACAATTGGAACAAATAAGTATCATTTTCTCATGTTTTAAATAATGTATTCTCTTTATGTTATGAAATATTCATGTGTGCTTCATATAAAATTTTAAAGGCAAACAAGGAATGATGTCATCAGAATTAGCTTAAGTGCTCTCTATTTTAACTATCTTCTTTTTTCATGTTTTCTACTAAACTGCCTTAGTCTGGGGATTCTTAATTGCCCCCTTACTTTCGTAGTTTATCCTCCCTTTGGCCCATAGTACATGATTCTTCATTTCCCTTTGCTACTGGCCATCCTTCCTTTCTTTCCCAATAATGGTTAAGGATTCTTCATTGCCCTTAGCCCTGGTTAGGAATTTCCATTCCTTGTGACATGTAAATTTTCTCTTATTGTGCTAACCTATCCTGTGAACTCTTACCTCAGTGATAAATCGAATCCAGTTAAACCTTTCATGATTGACTCCATAGCCCAATGGCCTAAATTTTTTCTCTACACATTTGTCTTCTTAATTCCACCACCCAATCAAAATAAGAAACCTTGAACATTAAGAACTAGCCTGAAATCTTATTCAAACATAGTTAAATTATAAAGAGAGAGCCCTCTCTATACTTAGGTTGGCTAGAACCTGAGTCTAAAAGATTTGTTTGTGGCTACCTCGGGCCATCCTTCTTTAATAACTTACCAGGAAAAACCTGAGTGATAACAAGAAGGATTCTATAAACTTGAAGTAGAAAATAGTTGTTCTTCAGGTTGCTGCAAGGTATTTTCTGTCCATTCCAACCAATTTGCATAGTTTTCTATCTCAAGACTTGAGGTATGGATGTAGGTTCTAGTTTTGTTTTCTACTCTGAGTTTTGAAATATCACCCCAAGGGTCATAAGACCCTATAAAACTCATGATGAATCTCATTTCTTTAAGAAGTTTGTTTGCTTATTCACCTGTTGTCCTAGTATTGCATACAAATGGGCTCACATGTGTCTTTATGTGAAGCTGTGGTTTCTTCTTAGCCACCAGAAAATGAATGTCATCAGAATTTAACATTTGTTTGATGTATTCCAGGGTAAAAATCCTCATGGGGAGGTAGTTGGGGAGTTTGTATGGTGCCAATTCACATCCATAAACTCTGATTTCTGTGTAGTTTTGGTATAAGTACCAATCTCTAGTCTTGGCCTATTTTATTAGATGTAAAATCCTTTTGATATCTTCATTGATTTTGGGCTGTATATAAGTGTTAAGGATGTTCATGGCTGGGTGAAAAAAATCCTCTATGAACTACTTGTAAGAGAATTCCCATTGCTCTTTCATGAGCAATGAAGTCCAAAAAATCATTTGCTTCTAGTTTCCCTCGTCATCTAGCTTCTGCATTGAAAAATCAAACTTGTCTTCTTTATAATAAAGGAACATGTAGATTAAAATGGAACTGTAATTAAACACCTACTATGTGGGAAATTTCAAAAATTGTGCATCAGTGCTACTAGCCAAGAATTGTCTGGAATTGAATACAATAGATGGTTTACTGTTTGTAGAAAATATTGAGAGGATACCTAAAATGGCCTCATATATGCATTTATCAAAATTATAACCCAAACATATATGAAATTATAGACATAATTTGTTTAGCTTGATTATGGAAGATAGAGGAAGGCTATGGAGGATTCTTCTTAATTAATTGGGCTTTTTAAGGAAAGAAAATCTCAAACATTTTGGCGCTAGTAGCGAAATCAAGCTTCTAATAAAGTTGGGCGAGAGCTTCTAAGGAGAAAGGGGAACTATTTTCCATAGGGGCAGCTAGCATCATTTGGTTTATAGACTGGGAAGTAATTGAAAACAAGATTTCACTAGATGGGGCCATGATAGCTCTTCAAGAAGGGACATAAGAGGCCTGAAATTTTCTGGTGAATTTAGGGGCTTGTAAGGTCAGAAGGAAGATATAATGGGGAATATTTGACTCCTAAATTCCAATTTCATCAGTTTTGTCTACATGCTTGTCTTCTAGCCAATAATAAAGCTCTAGAAACTCATAGTCACATGGGGTTTCACTAATCTGATAACCCCTATTGGCTAGAGGAATGTGATCTAAATCTATGGAGGGAGGGATCAAAGGATTAACAGGCTTATCCTAGGTTTTGTTATTTGGAGGCATGATTGTATCAATGAATAACTACAGTGAGAGAAAGGAAGGCTTACCAGGAATCATTTTAAGTTGAATGAATTGTTAGGGGAAAAGAGACATAGTGCTAACAATTCTGATTTGGTTCAGTTCAAGGAAATGCTTTGAAAATGGTCATTGTGTAAAAGCTGTGAATTATAGAGAATGAGCAATGAAAGCGAGAAAGGAGATGTTTCGAAATATTTTTAAAGGGAGAGAGGTGAAATCTGTTGGATTTGGTGTGGGGTTGTTAAGTTTGAATGGTTACCTAGGAAGGTGAATTGAATGTCAAATGATTGTTTTTCCTAGAGAGCAATTAATTGGATAACGATTAGGCAACATGGCATAATGTGAGTGGTGAAGGTGATGAAGTGGGGACCCGGTAAAGTGGATTAGAGGGAGGTGGTTTCAAAGGGGGTATAGGGTGATAAGTAGTATCGATCAAGGGAAGGGGGGTGCAAAATTCAGAGAGGGCACCATGTAGAAATGGGGCCCGACAGGACAAACCGCCTTTTTAGACCCCCCGAGAGTAAAGGTAGGATGGAGATGGGGGGTCGAAAGTAAATGAGGGTTGTCGATAATGAGGGATGGATGATCCCAATGCTCTGACAGCGGCGTCAATTAACCATATATGTCAAGATACATTTTTCCATATGTGCCTTTATTTGTTTGCTTTGCTTTTGAACTTAAGATAAATGTGAAATATGAAATATATGAAAACACTTTACCCGTTTGTGCCTGTTTTCTTTTTGCATTGTCACTAAAACTTAGGATAAAGAGACATAGGCATATATTTAAAAAGCCAACTATTTTGCATACCTTTAACTAAACTAACATTTTTATTCTATCTAAGGGGTGCACCTATACTACAAAACCCACATTATTCCTTTTATGACAACATGAAAAACTACCTAAATCCTATCACTTATTTCATTTATTGATTAGATTAAACAATTGAATCAATGTCATTTTCTACCCGACTATTGATTTACCAAGATTAAACTATTTGGAAAATATATATTCTCTAGTCTAATTTATGGAAATTTAAACATGTTTAACCATGATTGTACTGTATGATTAAACAATTAACTAGTCATCGTGGCATTTTGAACAAGCTGCACACAAACTTTATTTATCAATGATGAAGAAAACTATTTATCAGTAGTGGCATTTAGACTTGCAACACTTTCAATATTATTTCCTTTTTTTTCTTTTGATGGGGTTTTATCTTTTATTCTTTTCAATATTTTTGTTTCTTTCCCCTTTTTTATTTTATTTATACCATTTTTTCATTTTTTACTCTATTTTTCATTAGTTTAGAAATCATTTGTTGATTGACAATTATTTACAATATAATATTCCTCAAATAAAATACTAAATCACCTTTAGATCCTATAAATTATAGGACCCTAACATTCTGATCACAAATTCAAAGATAACTAAATCGAGGAATTTTCATTAGCAAGTTGATTTGAAGAGTTATCTTCATGCAAGTGAAGAGATGATGAGGGTTGGGAAGAGTACTCGAAGATTTGATTGTTTTCATTTGCATCATGGATACTCTCACCAAATTGTGCCATTTGAGAGGTTAAATAATCAGATGCTGGACTTGAATAACATGGAGTAGCCCCGTCACAAGTAGATGCATCACAGATGGTAGAGCAGAAGGGGTAGTGAGATGAAGAAGAAATTTCAATATGCACATGTTCTTTGCCTTAATCAGATTCTAGATCTAAAGTAAAATCTTCATGAGAAATCAAACAATCAACTCATGCACCTGGGCATTCGTGATCGCATACATTAATAAAGTCATTATCATTATAATGATTCTCACTCGATGTTATGGATTTATTGAAATAACTATGTACATTTGATTCACTACCAAGATATGAAAATTGAAAATCACCCAAGAATGGAATTGCATCATCTTTGCATGGATTATATTTGAAAATAGAATAAATTTTGAAAGTATCTTCACCTCCCCACTCTTATGCCTATGTAATGTGACTTCGTTGTATCTGATTGGAATTTTAACTAGTAATGAAAAAATCAAGAGAGTGTGAAAGACCAGTTGGTGGAACAAATTGATCAAGGAGATCACAATACAAAGAGTCATGGCATGTAGATGATAGAGGATCACAAAAATCTAGACCATATTGGAGGCTAGAGTTATGAATGATAACATCATGTTGCGAAATGGGGAAGTTAGTCTTCCCCCTCGGCTTCATGAGCCATTTTTAGATTTCCTCCATTGAATATGATTCATGACAAATTGAAGAAGAATGGGAAGGTGAATTAATAATTTTATTTTTACGTTTCCTAGCTTCACAGTCACCACAAGTAGGCACCCAAATCATGACTAGAAAAGGAGGAGGATAAGGAACAAAAGGAATAATAGTTTCCTCCTCTTAAATTAGAGGTGTCTTATGGCTCACAAGAGTTGGGGAAGTAGGGAAACCATGGGGTTCAGGTTCACCATGTAAAGAGAGAAGAAACATGCACTCAAACTCGTGTTTCAAGAAATCCCAATTCATATCTTCTTCACAAATTTCATTAAAAAGGTGAAGGAATCGATTAGAAAAATCCTCAATTGATTTTTTAGGCTTCATTCTTAAAAGATTAATTCTTTTATAAACATATTGGTAATTATACCTATCAAAGGCTTGATGAAGCTCCTTGAGGAAATGATGAAGGGAATGGATGAAATGAGGTGGTAAGGTATGACACCATTGACTAACACAACCTTCAAGGGTGAGGAAGAAAAAAAAACAAGAAATATCTTCATCACTGATCTCATAAGATTCACAAAATGTTAGGTCCCTATAATACTAGTGATTACCTCATTACTATTGTAGTTGTATCCTTTATTAATATTTTTGTGCCCTTATTGTTCCCATATTGTTATTACTGTGCCCCATAGAATCCCTCTATTGTTAGTTTGTGCCTTTATATTATTATTCCTAGGTCGGCTAGGTTATATTGTGACTCCTTAGACTCCTATATATAGAAAGGAGGTTTTGTCAATTGAACCATCAAAGAATCATTCATTTGTGTAATGTAAAGGAGGTTGCCACCTCAAAGAGGCTAAATTCTAAGGCGTTGATCTATCTTTTCTATCTTTTCATGAGCTGGTTTCATAACATTTGGTATCAGAGCTTTGGATTGTAGGGTTTCACTTCTCCAAATAGGTCATCGTGGCATTTTCGTTATAGATTTTTTTCTGTGATGTTTCAGAAGTGAAAAACAAAACCCATTTGAGAATAAATTGCACTAAACCTTGGGTCCAAATTTCATAGCTTTTGGCACTATATTTGCTGAAATATAATTTGAGGACGTTGGTCTTTTTGTAGACTCCTGAATTACATTCCAAATAGGTGAGCTGCGGAAATTGTCATAACGTTTTCTCTGAGAATTGGATTGAAATTTAGTAAGAAGGTATAGAAAGAGGACGAACAATAGTTGCTTGTATATATTTTTTAGAGCCAAAGGTCAAAACAGTAATATGTGGCATGTCATACAAGTTCGCTCTACTGAACTAGTCTATAATTAGGTCATTATGGGAGATTTGGCATAACGCTTTGCTGGGGAATCCAATTTGGATCAGATTGGTGGCATTGGAAATAGAATGCAGAGGGCTACTACAGCTCACAAATTCATAATTGGATGATCCGAAATTACAGAGATACATCAGATTCAATATCAAGCTCCTACAAAGTGAAAAAAGTTGTGTAGTTTTTTTTTTAAATTTTTGCATAAGCTTGGTTTGAAAAATTAGTTTGAAGGAATTTAAAGGGCATAGTAAAGCATTATTATCGGTAATTGATGCCCCGAGGGAAGAAAATGCAAACACCTAGTAAGAAACTTGAAAGCTCTAGCATGATTCATGAAGAAGAGGAAGAAATGCAACATGATATATTAAAATTACGAGACCAACTGCAACAAGTGTCACTTGCACAAAAAGTAACAAAATCTAAGATGGATGGTTTAAAGAAAGATGTAGAAGCTAAGATGGATGGTTTAAAGAAAGCGGTAGAAGTTATGATGGATTGTTTAAAGAAAGGCGTAGAAGCTAAGATGAATGACGTGGAAGCTAAGATGGATGATTTGAAGATAGATTTGAAGACATATTTGACAAAGTTTCTACAAGAAATTCTTACTAATGGTGAAAGGGTAGTAAAGGAAACACATGATGAAAACAAAAGAAATGTTAATCATTATTTCATAAACTCTAATGTTGTATCAAAGACCCACCATATTCCAAAAATCGATATGAGGAAGTTTGATGGCAAGGATCCTACAACGTGGATATTACAGATGGAGCAACCTTTCGATCTCAATAATGTGCAAAACACACAAAAGGTACGTATTGCAATTTCATATTTGGAAAATTATCAATTGGGTAATTTTTACGGGAGAATTGACAACACATTATGAGGATACAAAAAACAATAACTTTTTTAGCCAATTGATAAGTTTCAAACAAAAAGGTTCAATAACGGAGCACATTGAGGAGTTCCAAAAATTGAACATAAGGTTAAAAAATATTCCAGAGGAGCATAGTATTGATGTGTTCATAGGGACTTCAAAGGATAATATCTGACATGATGTTTGCCTTTGGGAACTTGATTCATTAGAGAAGGCATTAAGGTTAGCAAAAAAAATGGAAGAAAAATTATGGCAACCAGGAAGCATACCATTCACAACTATAAAGATGGAAGTGTTGTTGCCCCTAGTTTTCCACAACCTATAAGGTTTACACCACAACAATTGGAAGAAAAAAGAGAAAAAGGGCTTTGTTATAGTTGTGATAGCAAATACACTAAAGGTCATAAGTGTGCTGAGAATAAATTATTCTACATAGATTGTGAAGTGGAAGAAGAAAAGGAGCAAGAAAGGTCAAAAGGAGAGGATATACTCTAGGAAAAAAGCCTAGATAAAGAACACATATCTTGTAATGCAACCATATCTTGTAATGCACTGGCTAGAATTACCACTCCTCAAACCATCAAGATAGAAGGACAAATCAAGAATAAAAAGGTAATAGTGTTGATTGATTAAGGAAGTACCCACAATTTTATTTATTATAAGATAGCAAAAGAATTGAATTGCTTCCTATATCCAGCACTAGAGTGTCAAGTGATGACATAAAATGGAGGAATGATAAATTTCTTTGGAAAGTGCCTTAATATCAAGCTATCCTTGGGAGAATATATATTGACTAGCCTAATGCTTTCCATTCCAATGGGAGGTGCTGATGTTGTACTAGGAGTCCAATGGCTACAATCCTTGGGTACAATAGCTTTTAATTTTCAAGAAATTTTCATGAAATTTTCTATCGAAGGAAAGGAAGTCGAATTAAGGGGTGTTGCAGGGAAATCAGGAAAGAGAATCAGCTCTAACATTATGGCAAAGCTTCTAGAAAAGGAACAAAGTGGTGTAATTCCACAATTATGTTCACTAGATGTTTCCACATCGAAATCATCTATTTCTCTAGATCTCCAAAAATTCTTGGTCAATCATTCCAAGGTATTAGAGACTCCCAAAGGTCTCCCACATATTCGTGATCATGATCATGCTATTCATATGATTCCAGCAAGTGTTCCTCCAAACATCAAGCCATAGAGATATCCCTATGCCCAAAAGATTCAAATCGAACGTATGGTTGCAAAAATAATAGAGGCTGGTATAATTCAATCCAGTCAAAGTTCTTTCTCTGCTCTAGTAGTATTAGTGCACAAGAATGATGGATCATGGCGCATGTCTCTGGATTATAGGGAGCTCAACAAGCTCACTATTAAAGATAATTTTCCCATTCCTGTCATTGATGAATTACTGGATGAATTGCATGGATCAATTTACTTACACCAAGTTGGATCTTCATTCAGGATACCATCAAATCAGAATGAAGACTGAAGACATTCGGAAAATAACATTTAGAACTCATGAGGGTCATTATGAATTTTTGGTCATGCCTTTTGGCCTTACCAACACACCTTCTACATTTCATGGTTTGATGAATTCCATTTTCAAACCCTTCCTTAGAAAATTTGTGTTAGTTTTTTTTGATGATAGACTAATGCACAACACGTCTTGGAACGATCATGTTGAACATGTTGACAGGGTGCTACAACTATTGGAGGAGAAACAATTATATGCAAAAAGATCCAAATGTTTCATATTGTATCTCATGAAGGAGTTAAGGTAGACCCTAGCAAAATTAAAGCCATTAAGGAATGGAAAATCCTCACATCCATAAAGCATCTGTGAGGATTTCTCGTGTTGACAGGATATTATTGCAAGTTTGTTAAGAATTATGGGAGAATAGCAACACCTCTAACAACATTATTGAAGAAAGATGCATTTTCATGGACTCCAAAAGCAACAAAGGCCTTTGAACATCTTAAAGAGGAAATGTGCCAAGCACCTATCTAAGCTACACTGAACTTCACAAAAACCTCTATTGTGGAATGTGATGCTTCAAGAAATGGAATTGTTGTTGTTTTAATGCAAGATGAAAGACCCATTGCTTTTGAAAGTCATCCAATGAAAGGAAATTGTTTACACAAAGCTATTTATGAGAAGGAAATGCTGGCAATACTACATGCACTTAAGAATGGCGACCCTACATAATGGGAAGACACTTGAAGGTAAAAATGGATCATGATACCTTTAAATACTTTTTAGAAAAAATATTATCCTCTGAAGAGCAACAAAAGTGGGTCATAAAGATGTTGGGTTATGACTTTGAAATCATCTACAAAAGAGGGAAGAAAAATGTGGTGGCAGATGCACTCTCAGGAAAGGATGAGGATGTGGAAGCATTGTTGCATGCCATTTCTATTATCCAACCAAATTGGATAAATGAAGCAAGGGAGGAAAGGAAGAATGAAGAAGAAGTGTGGGCACTTATTTGAAAGTTACAACAAGATTCGAGTACATCTGATACATTTAGCTGACAAAATGATTCATTATGGTACAAAGATTGCTTATACCTCTGTAAGAATTCCCAACTCAAACAAAAGATTCTTATGGAATTGAACACTTCTCTCTTTGGAGGGCACTCAGGATTTTTAAAAACTTACCACAGGGTTAAGAAGGAATTTTTTTTGGATGGCATTAAAGTGGATATTCAAAAGTTTGTGGTGGAATGTTTGGTTTTCCAACAAAATAAAGTTGAAACAATTAAGACCCCGAGTCTATTACAAACTTTATCCATTCCAAGGCAACATTAGGAGGAGGTTTCAATGGATTTTATCATAGGTTTACCCAATTCTATGGGAAAGAGTGTCATCATGGAAGTAGTTGACAAACTTACCAAGTATGCCCACTTTTATGCATTATCACGTCCATTTATAGCCAGTACAATTTCTACTGCATTGATGGAAACAATTCAAAAGCTACATGGAAAGCCAAAGATTATTATAAGTGACAGAGATCCAATTTTCACTAGAAATTTTTGGACATAATTATTTTCTTGTCTTGGTATTTAGTTAGTTCATAGCTCAGCTTATCATCCTCAATCAGATTGGCAAACTGAGATAGAAAACAAATGTTTAGAAGGATATCTTTGCTGCTTTGAATCTAATAAACATACATAATGGGTCAAATGGTTGCCTCTGGCTGATTGGTGGCATAACACTTCCTTCCATACAGCAACAAAAATTACCCCATTTGTGGCACTTTATCGGTACCAACCACCATCCATAACATCATAGTTAATAGAAAATTCTAAGGTTCAAGCAGTGGAACATCACATCAAGTATCAACAACAAGTCCTCCAACTCTTAAAGGATAACCTCGTGTTGGCACAGAATAGAATGTAACAACAAGCAAATCAACATCGCAGTAAAAGAACTTCTGATGTAGGTGATTGGGTATTCCTATGGCTACAACCATATAAACAATGTCCCTCAAGCAAGCTAAAAAGGATAATAAATTATCACCAAAGTATTATGGTTTGTACAAGGTGTTTCAAAAGATTAGTACTATGGCATACAAATTGGAGCTTCCTGCAGCTTCTCGAGTGTACCTAGTTTTCCATGTATCATGTTTAAAGAAGGTTATAGGCGACAAGCTCCCAGTTCAAACAATATTGCCAGAACTTGATGAGGAAGGAAAAATTATATTAGAACCGGAATCAATCACAGAAACAAGAACTCGACAGCTATGAAATCAATCAATTTTATAGTATCTCATTAACTGGAAGAACTTATCCGCTAAATAATCCACATGGTAGGATGAGAATTTTATACAGAAGCATTCAAAACTATTCAAGCATTGAGGACAACACATTTCTGAAGGAGAGGGTCATGTTAGGTCCCTATAATACTAGCGATTGCCCCATTACTATTGTAGTTATATCCCTTCTTAATATTGTTGTGCCCCTTAGAATTCCTCTATTGTTAGTTTTGTGCCTTTATATTATTATTGCTATGTCAGCTAGGTTATATTGTGACTCCTTAGACTCCCATATATAGAAAGGAGGTTTTGTCAATTGAATCATCAAAGAATCATTCATTTTTGTAATGTAAAGGAGGTTGCCCCCTCGAAGAGGCTAAATTCTAAGGCGTTGATCTATCTTTTCTATCTTTTTGTGAGCTAGTTTATGTAGGTTTTTAACCTCGTACAAAAATTACCTGCATACGAATTCTAAATCCCAAGAAAAATAAAAATGCGAGAACATAACACATATAACACATATACACAGAGATTTCCCACTAGATCTCCAAACCGGGACTACCAGCTTGATTTTTCATTATGTTCCTTTCAATGTTACAATACATATTTATACATGCCGAAGCATCCAATACCATGGACCGAAAACCATCGCGTCCAAAACCATGGACTGAAAACCATCCCGTCCAAAAAACATGTGCGAAAATCATGCAAAAAACTATAGGTGGGTCCGCCCAACCTAACATAGGGTCCAAAACCAAAATAGTCTAGGGTTACCCCTCAAACCCCCTGTTAACTATGTGGAAAGAATATAACACAACCCAACAATATCCCACTTGTTTTTTTCTTTCCACAGGGGGCCATAGGAGAGCTTAGTCATTTTTCCAGCCGTGAAACACCCATTGTTTCTCTACACCAAGAGAACTTCTCAGAGCTAACATATTTTGTTAATGCATTTGTAGTATTCTTCAAAGTGTCCACCTTTACCACCAACACCTTTTTGTCTTCTATGATATCCCTCAGAAAGTGATACTGAACATCAATGTGCTTTGTCTTTGAATGATAAGTAGGGTTCTTTGCCAAGAAAATTGCACTTTGGTTGTCACAGTCTATCCTTATAGCTCCCTGTACTAACCCATACTTAAACACAATATCTGCAACCAAATGCTTCCTTGCTTGCATGAGTGGCTGCCATGTATTCTGCCTCTGTAGTTGATAGTGCCACTACAGATTGTTTCTTACTCATCCAACTGACTGCACCTCCAAATAGGTTAAACACATACCCACTTGTAGATCTTCTCTGATCCAGATCTCCAGCCCAGTCTGCATCAACAAAGCCACGAATATCCAACACTCTATCCAATCCTGGTCTTCCTTGATAGCACAAACCATAATCACTAGTGCCACGCAAATACTTGAAAACCCACTTCACTGTTGTCCAGCACTCCTTCCTTGGTTTTGACATAAACCTGCTCAATACTCCCACTGCATGTGCAATGTCTGGTCCAGTACATACCATTTCATACATCAAGCTACCGACTACACTTGCATATGGAACACGGGACATGTCCTCTTCCTCTTCTTGTGTCTTGGGACACTGTTCAGTAAATAACCTCACACCTACAGGAATAGGAACATTCACTGGTTTACTATCCTGCATATTAAACCTCTACAGTATTGTCTTGACATACTTCCTCTGGTTTAACCAGAGCTTCCTCTTTGCTCAATCTCTTTTAATTTCCATGCCCAAAATATAGTTTGCAGCAATGAGATCTTTCATGTCAAATTTGGAGGAAAATTGGGTCTTCAAATCCTGGATAATTTCTTTGTCATTTCCGACCAGCAACTTATCATACACATACAAGACCAGATAAATAACATGGTCACCAATTAATTTAAAATACACACAGTGATTTGCTTTTCTTCTGGTGAAGCCAGGTCCCTGTATAAATGTATCAAATTTCTGATACCACATCCTTGGTGACTGTTGTAACCCATAAAGGGACTTCTTTAACTTGCATACCAGTTCTTTCTTACCCTTCACCACGAAGCCTTTAGGTTGCTTCATGTAGATTTCCTCTTCCAAATCCCCGTGAAGAAATGTTGTCTTCACATCCATCTGTTCTACCTCAAAATCAAAAGCAACAACAACAGATAAAAGCAATCTAATAGAAGTTACCTTGGCAAGAGGAGAAAAAATATCACCAAAATGAATTCCCAGCACCTGGGTATAACCTTTTGCTAGCAACCGAGCTTTGTATTTCTCCACCTTCCCTTCTGCATTTGTCTTCTTCTTGAACACCCATTTGCTTCCAATGGGTTTCCTTCCAACCGACAACTCCACTAGATCCCAAGCCTCATTTTTGTGCAAAGATGCCATTTCATCAACCATGGCCTCTTTCAAGATTTTTCCATCCTCTGAATCCACTGCTTCCTTCATAGTTCTGGGATCATCATCAGTAACAAACAAAGAAAAATTTTGACAGAAAGCAGATGGACTATACCTCTCTGGCTGCATTCTTTCTCGAACTGATCTTCTCTCAGCTGGACTTTATGGCTCTTCATCTTCTGATTCCTCCTCTGCTACAGAGTCTGATTCTTCCTCCTTTAGTTCAAACTCTATTTTCATAGGTTCCTTTGGTTGGACTTCATGTTTGATAACATCTTTCACCTCTCTAAACACCACATCTCGACTATACACAACCTTCCGTGTGACTGGGTTCAAAAGCTTATAACCCTTTAAACCATCCTTACATTCAATAAAGATGCACTTTTCAGATTTACTATCCAACTTGGTTCGTTTCTCCTTTGGAACATGTACATATGCATCACATCCAAATACCCTCGGATGTGAAAGAGAGGGTTTCTTACCAGTCCATACTTGTGGAGCCTTATCCTCCAACACTAATGAAGGTGACCTATTGACCATGTAACATGCAGTATCCACCACCTCTACCTAGAATTCCTGTCCTAACCTGGCACCACTGAGCATGCTTCTTGCCCTTTCCATCAACATTTTGTTCATTCTTTCTGCGACTCCATCTTGCTGAGGTGTATATGGAGTAGTCTTCTACCGTGCTATACCACACTTCTTATAGAATTTTTCAAATTCCTTGCTACAGAATTCTCCACCATTATCTGTCCTCAGCACCTTTATCTTCTTCTTTATCTGATTTTCCACTAGAGCCTTAAATTCTTTAAACTTATCAAAGACTTCAGATTTCTTCTTAAGAAAATATATCCATTTATTCCTTGAGAAGTCATCTATAAATGATACATAGTACACAAACTTACCTAGTGATGGAACCTTCACAAGTCCAAACACATCACTTTGCACAAGCTCTAATATTTGTTTCATCCTCTTACCACCAGAGGGGAAACTCGCCCGATTTTGCTTCCCATATACACAATTTTCACAGAAATCAAAATCCAGAG
>APFE030685310.1:455421-469082 GCA_000404065.3 Pinus taeda
ATATCCATGTATTCCTTGAGAAGTCATCTATAATGATACATAGTACACAGACTTACCTAGTGATGGAACCTTCACAGGTCCAAACACATCACTGTGCACAAGTTCTAATATCTGTTTTGTCCTCTTACTACCAGAGGGGAAACTCACCCGATTCTACTTCCCAAATACACAATTTTCATAGAAATCAAAATTCAGAGAGCTATTACTCATATCTTCTACCATACCTTTACCATGAAGTATTCGAAGGCCCTTCTCTCCAATATGTCCAAGCCTTTGATTCCACAGCATGGTCTTCTCTCCAGAGACCACTAGATTTTCTGCTCCATTTTCAGGAACCATAGAACTATTGCACCCATCAACAACAGTGCTAGCTTGAAGCTTGTACAGAGTTCCAATCCAAACTCCCCGCATCAATACCATTGCTCCTCGAACCATCTTGCAGGTATCTTTCTCGAACATTGTCTTTACGCCTGCATCATCCAACTTGCTTACAGAAATCAGATTTCTGGCTAGTGCAGGAATATGCAGAACACCCAGAAGGGTTCTAACCCTTCCACCTTGCAACTTCAACTTTACTTGTCCACTACCAACGATTATAGCCTTCCTATAATCTCCTAAGAATACATCACCACGATCGTATTTCTCATACTCACAAAACCACTCTCTATGGGGAGTGAAGTGAAAGGATGCACCTGAGTCAATTAACCATGCCTCATGATCTACATGTGTACTTGAAGAAGCCATGTACACATCCCCACCTTCATCTGAGGTGGTTTTTTCCTCTTTAGAAGGAGCATCATCAGATCCCTTTCCTTTATCAAGAGCTTTAGATTTACACTCCCTTCTGAAGTGCCTTTCCTTTCCGCATTTCCAGCACGCCACCTTTATAGGTTTTCCTAGAGATTTAGATCTCCCTCTAGATTTAGATCTCCCACTCGATGACTTATTTTTGTTTCTGTTTTGGGACTGTCCTCGTACAGACAAGGCATCACCATTTTGGTTGTCCATATTTTTCTGTATCATCTCCTCTCTCACCAAGGCTGGGACTATTTCATCAAACTGCAAAGTAGTTGCATTGCTACCTATTGCAATAACCAGACTATCCCACGAATCGGGTAGAGAACACAACAGACTGATGCACTTATCTTCATCTGAAATTTTTAATATCAACAGATGATAACTGACTTACCACAGTGTTAAACGCATTCAGATTCTCTATCACCGAGTCTCCATCTATCATCCTTAGGTTATACAGCTTTTTCCGCAGGAATAGTTTATTCACCAGAGACTTAGATTGGTACAAAGTCCCTAACTTGTCCCACAAAGCCTTCACCATAGCTTCCCCTAATACATTCAGCAATACTGAATCTGAGACACACAATCGTATTGTGCTCTTTGCCTTTTGATCGAGCTTCTTCCATTCTTCATCGGTCACTCCCGTTGGTTTAGTACCCAGATCTACCATGATCCATTGATCTTTATCCACCAACAGATCCTCCATCTTGAGTTTCCACAACTCAAAACTCTGACCATTGAACTTCTCTATCTCTATCTTTCCGCTTCTCGCCATCTTCTTTCACCACCAGAATCGATCTCGCAGATCTCCCACTGACCAGGGTCTACCACAGGTCCGAGTGAAACCGCTCAGCAACAAAGGTGTCCCCTTGAAGCCAAAATAGCTCTGATACCAAATGTAGGTTTTTAACCCAGTACAAAAATTACCTGCATACGAATTCTAAATCACAGGAAAAATAAAAATTCGAGAGCATAACACATAAAACACGTATACACAGAGATTTCCCACTGGATCCCAAAACCGGGACTACCAGCTTGATTTTTCATTATGTTCCTTTCAATGTTACAATACATATTTATACATGCTAAAGCATCCAATACCATGGACCAAAAACCATTGCGTCCAAAACCATGGACCAAAAACCATCGCGTCCAAAAAACATGTGCGAAAATCATGCACAAAACTATAGGTGGGTCCACCCAACCTAACATAGGGTCCAAAACCAAAATTTTCAACGGCACTGCCTCGGACCCCATAAAGTGGGGTTACGGGTACCCCTCAAGCCCCCTATTAACAATGCAGAAAGAATATAACACAACCCAACAGTTTCATAACACAAAATTTAAGAAAATTAGAAATGTGCTTGGTTATGGATGTTCCATCCTCACCATCAAACTTTAACTAGGACAAGTCATAGAGAGACTCATCGGTGATTGAAACAATATAAAGGGAAAAATTAGAGAAACACTACGAGAGTAAGATTTGAATATGAGCTATTTTATATAAGAGATCAAAGCCATATTCAATGGGCTCATCTTATCACTTGGTCCTCCTTCTAGCACCACTATTGATCGTGTTGGAAATTCGTCAACCAAGGGGTCTCCCGATGTGAAGTTCCAATTAGACCTCACATTGTTTGGCGTAGGAGCCCTATACAGAATATCAACCCTATTCCTATATATCTTAAAGATATTCCTTGGATCTAACCATGAGCTAGAGAGAGGGATGCAATGTTGTCTTTTAGAAGAAAAAATGTGTGCCTTGTGAGTGTTCAATTGTAAATGTGTCGAGGTTTCTCTACTACGGAGAGGGTAGAAAAGTGAGCCTGTAAGAGAGAGGTAGTAGTACCACCAAAGAAGAGACACACATGAACTAAAAGGATCCCTCTAACCTCGAGCAGAATAGCCCACAGAGGATGTGATTTTCATTAAAACTAACAAATGAAGAAAGATATGTCTAATATGCTATGGAATATTCCACAAGGATGGGACAATGATAATAACCATTACAACACATTCTCAATAATATAAGTACTAGAATAAATGAAATATTTCAAATATCTTAGCACATGTGAAAGAAAACATGAAATAAAAACATTCGCAAAATAGTCTTACAAACATTCATAATCCATGCATGAAGAACATGCTGGGCTTGAAGGATTTTGCTATTAAGCAAAATTTCCTAGACACATGTTTACAATGTACATCACTAGCTCCAGTAGTGGAGCATTGGAGCCACTCCTTGCTCCTCAAAGAACTAGCTTATCTCTCTAGTGCCTTACTGGAGGAGCCAAGGTGAAAAGTCTTTTTGTCATACAATGAGGAAATATGTATATATAACCAAGGGTGACTCTTTAACTACACTCATGAATATTTGACTTCTTATGACTTTTCAACTTACATGACTCTTTACATTACATGCATGTCCTTAGGAATTTCACTTTACAATACATTTTGAATACAATATACATGATCCACAATAGTAAGGTGGCATATGACCACTAATGACATGAAATTACATGACACTACTGACATGGAATTATTGATGACGTGCCAACGTCAAGCCATTGTTGCTGCTAAGCGTTGGATGTCCTCTTTAAAATGATTTTCTTTCTACGTCTGCATGGCTTGGTGATGAGGAATATTCACTGGTCTCAAGTCTTGGATAGTGGTCGGAAACGAGTGTCCCTTCACTTTCTATTGATTGATCAACTTGCAAGTTCAGTTGTGAGAGAGTATTTGAGCATGCTTCCATCCTTCTTCTCATTATTCATCATATTTTCATGAAATTATAGGGTACTTGTCCCTACAATTCACTGGTGAGAAGATGACATCAATCTGAAAAACGCCTAGTCTAAGATGATGCATTCTGATAAGCCAACAAAACCCGGAACAAGTGGCAGACTGGGAAGAGGGATTCAATGACTACAGAGTGCATAGTTCGAATAGATAGGGGAAAATCTTGAGCCTTGATATTGTGCATTATGAAGTTTAAGGAGGCCTAAGGGACAATACTGCACCGTTTCTAGAGCTAGTCAGATAGGATGAAGGGATGGGCATTAAGAGAGCTCACTATGCATTTTTGGGAGTCAAGGAAGGCTAGGATACTACAAAGTTATGTAGTTCAAGGGATGAGTTAATGAGTTTGAGGCTTGAGGTTTCCAAGTGTGTAGTTTAAGTTGGGTATGGGGACAAGACTATGTAGTTTTGAAGGCTAGTGAAACAAGCTGAGGGAATGAGCACTAAGAGGACACACTGCGCACTTTTGGGAGACAATGGAGGCAAGAGTATTGTGGATTTGTGCAATTAAAGGGCTGAGAGGATGATCTTGAGTCTTGTGATTACATAGCATGTAGTGGAGACTGGGCTGGGAGGATTGACTACGAAATTCTAGAAGTGAAGGCAGGGGCCTCGGCACAAGAACTACATAGTGCATCAATCCCTAAAGGTAAGAACTGCACATTGCATAGTGCCAAGTAGCAAGGTGATAGCTATAGGACTTAGAGTACATAGTGCACAGCTCAAGGGAGGCCCGATGAAGCTAGGTTTCCTAGTCAAGATGTTTTTTTTTTTAAATGGCTAAGTGTGGGATCAATGATATCGATGTGAATTGTGATGAACTTTGATTGTGATAACACACTTAGAATATTTGATCACATGAAAACATAGATCATCTGATCACATGAACAAATCATTTCCCTCTATTACAACAAGTTATGAGAAGTGTGATATGCACTTTGCGGTGACAGCGATGACATTTCTGTGGCAGTGCTCAAAATTTTTGAAATAAGTGGAACATGTACTTATAAGGTTAGAACAACTAACTTGCGCAAACATGACCTCTTAGAGCCACCAAAATAAACTTATACATAGGATAAAACAACCAACATGCTAAAATATGACACTCTACCCATCTTGTAAAGGGGAACACAAGGCTCTAAGAAAACAAATAAAATTAGTTTCAAATTTTGCGATAATTGCAAAAGAGATCAAGGAAGGATCCAAAATTGTATATAGGCCAAAATTTTGGAGGATGTTGTAGTAGATACAACAATATAGTATTGTAATTCTAAAGAGAAATAGAGAAGAAGCATGAAAATTACATTCATTGAGTGCTAGCTTATAAATCAGAGTATATCTAACTTCAAATGCACAACAAGGAATGATATTATAAGTAACAACAAGTAGCACAACTCTAAGGAATATTGTGGTTGAGACTTAAATGGATGGGTCAATAGGTGTATGACCTTGTAAATATTTATGTAGGACCCATTACAAAATTTCAAATTTGGTGAAATGTATGGGTCTTTGCAACCATTAAACAATAGGGCAAGAATATGGAACAAAACCCCTTTGATAAATCAAGTATGAACTAGAAATGAAAAGCACGTGAAAGATAAATAAAAGATAGATTTACAATGTACTTGAGAAGTAGTCCCATGTCCACCTTCTGAGTCAATAGGAACATCTTTTTCCCTTCCTCGAGAGGAAGCATGTGTCAAAACACTAAGAGGATATGGGTTAAAAGCTTTCTTATGGACCCATGTAAACCATTTGAGTGGATTATACCTCGAAAAATGAATATCCTTTTGTTAAGAAAAGAGAGTGGGCTTGCTAATTAAATTGAACATTATCAGAGGAGGTTTAGTGGGAGAACATATAAAAAAACCCAATTGAGTTACGGTTCCTACAAAGAATGAAATAATAAAATTTCCTATTTAGGGATCATATGGTGATGTAATAAAATCCCTTTCCTATAACAAGAAAAATGAGAGAAGGGTTCTAAGAAAGACATTCAATTATCATCTATAAATTATGATTACCTTAAATAGCATACGATTTCAACAAATTCAGAATAATAACATGAATAGAGTATAGAAGCCCATAAAAATTAGAAGTGGGGATAACATTTTAAAGAAAACAATTATAGAGAATAAGTAAAAAAAAACGGATCTTTTTTCCAAGGGACACTACTTACCTATTGTTCCATGGCATGAAGGTCAATGGCATGAAATAAAATGGTTATATCAAAGATAAAAACCTCAAAAATCATATGACATGACTATAAGATAAATCCTAAGTAGATTGTAGTGAAGAACTTACACCTGTGATGAAAAACCAAAATAATTGATTGAAAAAGGATAGTCAATCCGATGAATTATACCCCGAGTCATTTTGAGCTTTTGGTTCTTGGGAACAATAAGGACCGTACACCTTTGATCTTCTCACATGGATGCAGCATGTCTTTCGCCTTAGCAAGTTCACAATAACATAATTTGGGAGCCACAAATCTTAACGAGTAAGGGAGTAAGGGTATGATATAGTTGCTTGGTCACGAAATTTGTAAGGAGTAGTCAAGTGTAAGTCTTCACAAGTTCTAGGAAATATTAAGGATAACGTATCAGTTATATGTAGTTTGGGAATGACATAACCTAATTTCAAATCTATATAAGCCTAAGCACTCTACAATTTTCCATCATTACAATAGATATACGGTGGAAAGACAAGTGTTGTGGGTACTATAGTACCAAGTTCTAAGGTTTCGACCCATACTTTGTCATCGTCATTTACATATGTATTTCATAACAAAAACCCATGGTGATTATTATTTGTATGTGGAAAGTATATAGCATTGTATTATGTGAAAATATACTAGGGGAAAATCATTTTAGCCCTAAGACTCAATGGGGCCTTAAAGAACCAATATTTGGTATAAAGAAAGAATACATCCAACAATTTAATAAGAGGAGAAACTATGCTAAGAAATACCTTTAATTTAGTATGACAATTGTAGGAAAGTGCAAATATCCGAGGGGAAAATCATTTTAGCCCTAGCACTCAATGAGGCCTTAGAGAACCCCTATTTGGTATAAAGAAAGAGTACATCCATCAATTTAATAATAGGAGAAGCTATGCTATGAAATACCTTTAAATTAGTATGAAAATTGTAGGATATATATATATATATATATATCGTGTGTTTTAAATGAGGTATGTTACATTCTTGAAGGGAATTGGAAACACATTAACTAGCTATTGATTGTTGAATAGTGAGTATTTATTATGGCTCGATATGTTAATACATAAAGCCTTATCGTAGTTCCTTTTTCCCTAAGTGAAGATATCCCATTAAAAGTACATGAGCTCATTCTAATGTGTTTTTTCTCCATGTGGGTTTTTCATCAGAATCCTTTGGATTTTAATTTTTCTATTTTCTTATTATTGTTATGTTATGCTAATGTTTATTTATTCAAATGGAATATTTATAAGTTCAAGAAATAATTGTATCGGGTTTAGACATTATAGGATACCTTACAGATGGTATCAGTGACTATGATAATATTAATATGAGTGCCAAAGGTTATATTATAGGAATAGGTTATATGATAGGAATGATTGCCTACATGTTTATTAAGTTTCTATTAGATTTGGATTTTTGGAGATGTATTCTTGAAATTTTGTTGAGGTTCCACTAGAGTTAGATTTCTAGAGATGTATGTTTAGATATTTCCTCAATATTCATTGAAGTGGGTTTTCTAAATATGTATGAACAAATTTAAGAGCATTTAATACACATAGAAACTAGAATGTGTAAACCAAAGGTATGGAGTGTGTTGTTAGACACTAGAGTATAATGAGAAGGGGGTGGGGTGAATCAATGCATCATCTATTTTACCAATTTACAATTTTTCATCAATTAGGAATATAGAAATAAATCTAAATCACTTGCAATATATTAGTAAACATAATAATTCATCATCAAGATATCACAATATCAACAATAAGTAAAGAGGCCATCATATCAACACAAGAAAACAAAACCTTTTTACATTGAAACCCATACTAGAGAAAACCACAAGTCTTCTTATTATTAATCTTCAATTCATTTACATATATTGTAGGTTCCGACTAGCTAGAGACAACTATGATGAATATTTGTAAGTTGCAACTTGTGGTAAGCTACAATATAATTGAGAAGTGAATGGAAAAACATCCAAGAAACTACTCACTATAGACTACAACCTAACTATGGCACCAACCACAACAATGAGAAACCCCCAACCAACTCTAGGATCCAACCTGACTCAAGCTCCATCCTCCTTCTTCAAATCCTTGTGGACATTTGTTTCATATCATTTTTAAAATGGATCCACTATCATCATTTATCATTGAATCATACATAATATCATAATTTGCAACCTACAACCACTACCACTTGAATCACTTTCACTATAGTCATTATCACAGCGTGTAACCACTTCCAATGCAACCATTATCACAACATTTAACCATTATTAATGCAACCATTTTCATAAATACTAACACAAACAAACATTTAAACAACTATCACTAGTTATTATGTTGTTTTCCATACTCTTCTTCTACCAATTCTTCAATCTGTTCACTTAATTCCCTTCTTAGAACCTATTTTCACAATGATTCCAAAACCAATGCAACATACTCATAACCCCTCAAATCATATAAAATGGATTATGGTAATCAAATAAGTGTCAAAAGGAGATCACACAACTTTGATTAGATTCATCTCTAAGACTTTGTCCCATAGCTTCTTTTTGAACTCACTTTGGATAAATATTCAACCCAAAATCTCATAAAAATCATATAAAATATATCTAAAAGTTAGGGTTTCTACAAAATACCATTTTTCAGGCACTTCTACATAATTCAGTTCCTTTGGTATTTTATCTCTATAAATTATGTCGATGTTTGCTAATGATTAAATAGAATGACTACATTAAAAAATATAAAATAAAACATTTTCAAATCGAACTTGTCAACTAATGGGGTCAAACATGTAACCTCGAAGTTGTTAATGGAGCTCTATACCAATTGCACTACCCAATGTTGGCTATAGGTTACCTCCTCCAAATTTATTTTGTTGACCACTAAACATTCATATGAACTGGGCATGAGGCCTAATCATTTTTCAACCCATACATAGCCAAAGTGAATTCAAATTGTTGGACTTACCTATAACCAAACCATGGTGGGTTCCGCTAATGTAGTCATCAATAGTCGTTGCAAAGAAACAAGAAAGAAAACCTTTATGATGGACAATACATTCATAATATCACCTAGACTCAGAACATATAATTCGATTCAATTTTGTGTTTTGTTAAAGGCATGAGTGATGTGCTCAACACCAAATCTACTTATCTTTTCCTTACATTTTCACCCATCCTTTCATCTTTTTTTCATTAATTGATATGCACTTATTGTGATAAACCCATGAGGTAACCCTTCTTTCTAATGTCTCATGGAAGATTTAATTGATGAAGTAAAGTCACAGGGTTTTTCTTATACGAACTACTAAAAATTGTTATTTCCGTAGATTTCAGTGAACAGTTTTCAGCTTCACAACATGTAGCAGCAGTCCCATGGTTCACAGTAGTTGTTCAACAATGTTGTGATACCATAACCAACTCATAGTTGTTTTCAAGCTTATTTTGTATCTTTTTTGTTCTCACTTTCTCGACAATTATTTGTTGTTATGAATTGTTGTATATTTTGGGCATTAGTTTCTAGGTTTTGGGGAATATGTTATTACCCATGTATTTTCATAAAAGGGATTTTATTCCTATGCGAAGGGTTAGCCATGTAGAGACAGTTTTTGTAACAGCTCTTTTACAGATTAATAAAATACTAGTTTTTTTGTTATTCCTTTAGCTGTGAATTAACACAGCCCTGATCAGAGAGCTGGGCCCGCTCTTCTGATCAGGTGTTGCGTATTTATTTTATGCATGATGTTTCATTTGTTGTGTGTTTATTCTTTATTGTTGTTACAAATCTCTGTTGATTGTTGTGAATGCCTTTTAAGTTCTACAATTTATTTCTGATTGTTGTTACAACGATGTTTTGAATTCTTTGTTGTGAATCCTCGGTTGATCTAAGATTGTAACCTTGCCCCTACATATACCTTGTGCATTACCTCGAAAATTGTATGCACTCATATTGATGAATTATTGTGAAAAAGGGTTGAATAGTTTATTCACACTCGAACACCAACATTTTGATGCCATTGCTAAGGAAGGTTAACAAGGTGCAAGACACGATCTGTATTGACTAGAGGATCAATATATCATCTTAGGGAGGGAAGTGCTACCCTTCTTTAAGTCCTGATCTTATTAGTTTGATTTTTGTTGCTTTCATTGTTTTTGGGTCAATTCACTTGCTTTCGTTAACTGTTCGAAACTTTTCTGAGTTGTTAAAACCCAATCTCTCATCTTGGGGAGGGAATGACCCTTTGATGCCCTACCCCAGGTTTTGAGCTTTAGATTTCATTGTATGCATGTTCTTTTCTTATTCGGTTTCTTGTCTTAAGAATGGAATGGGCTTTTCACACCCTACTGCAAGTCCTAAACCCTAGATTTATTTTTAGTTGTTTTCTTTTCTTGTTTGCTAAAAATATATTTCTCGTCATGGGGAGGTAATGGTGTTTTGACATCCTGTTAGGTTCCTATACCAATAGGTTTCATTTTTCATGATTGACAGTGGAAGTGCTAAATATGTTCATCCTTGCATACTATAAAGGTTCCATATTTTATATAGATACAGAGAAAATGAAAAGAGGGTGTGCCTTAAAAAGAATAATCAAAAGGCAAGAAACTGTTGGTCAGAAGAAAAAGAGTTAAAGTGAACCCCAAAGTTCACCATGTGAAGATACTGTTGCTTACTACATTTGATGGATGGCCCAATAGTTCAATCTGGACCATGTCATGTTTAAATTTGTTGTTGTAGAATAGAGAAAGAATATCTATCCAAACAGTTCAAACTTGGAAGATGAGTAGATACGTAGAGGAATTTAAGGAGCCCAACTGCTTAATCTGGGCCCTTGGAAGAGATAAGGGTACATTTAGATAGGAGGGCAGTCAAAAGAAAAGAAAACATTAAGGGCTTTCTAGTTCAAATGCACCCAATCCAAAATAAGAAAAAATGTTAGGTGTATTAGGCTGGGTAGGTAGTTTGAGGTTGCACAAGCAAGTGTGTGATCATTATTTGTCTTAACAAGAAGCAATCATTTCATCAATGACACAAATACCAAGGCAGTTGTCTGGTGGTACAACAGTGGAAGCATGACTAATTCCCCTCCATTCCCCCCAAAGATCACTTACTAACATCCCCTCAAGGACCTTGGGATTTGCCCAAAAAAGTCCAGTTTCACTCCATTTTTCATGAAATACCAAGTTGACATCTGAGTTGTGTTGGTTGTGTTATATTCTTTCCACATAGTAAACAGGGGGTTTGAGGGGTACTTGTAACCCCACTTTATGGGGTCTGGGGCATCGCCCCAGAAAATTTTGGTTTTGGACCCTACGTTAGGTTAGGCAGACCCACCTATGGTTTTGTCCATTATTTTCACACATGTTTTTTGGATGCGATGGTTTTCGGTCCATGGTTTTGTATGCGATGGTTTTCGGTCCATGGTATTCGATGCTTCGACATGTATAAATATGTATTGTAACATTGAAAGGAACATAATGAAAAATCAAGCTGGTAGTCCCGGTTTTGGGATCTAGTGGGAAATCTCTGTGTATATGTGTTTTATGTGTTATGCTCTCGCATTTTTATCTTTCCTATGAGTTAGAATTCGTATGCAGGTAATTTCTGTACGGGGTTAAAACCTATGTTTGGTATCAAAGCTATTTTGGCTTCAAGGGGATGCCTTTGTTGCTGAGGGGTTTCGCTCGGGCCTGTGGTAGACCCTGTTCAGTGGGAGATCTGCAAGATTGATTCTGGTGGTGAAAGAAGAAGGCGAGCAGTGGAAAGATAAAGATTGAGAAGTTCAATGGTCGGAGTTTTGAGTTGTGGAAACTCAAGATGGAGGATCTATTGGTGGATGAAGATCAGTGGATTGCGGTAGATTTGGGTACTAAACCAACGAGAGTGACCGATGAAGAATGGAAGAAGCTGGATCGCAAGGAAAAGAGCACAATACGATTGTGTGTCTTAGATTCAGTATTGTTGAATGTATCAGGGGAAGCTACGACGAAGGCTCTGTGGGACAAATTAGGAACTTTGTACCAATCTAAGTCTCTGGTGAATAAACTATTCCTGCGGAAAAAGCTATATAACCTGAGGATGAAATATGGAGACTCGGTGACAGAGCATCTAAATGCGTTTAACACTATGGTATGTCAGTTATCATCTGTTGATATTAAAATTTTAAATGAAGATAAGTGCATTAGTCTGTTGTGTTCTCTACCAAATACGTGGGATAGTCTGGTTATTGCAATAGGTAGCAATGAAACTGCTTTGCAGTTTGATAAAATAGTCTCAGCCTTGCTGAAGAAGGAGATGAGACGGAAAAATATGGACAACCAAAATGGTGATGCCTTGTCTGTACGAGGATGGTCCTAGAACAGAAACAAAAACAATTCATCGAGTGGGAGATCTAAATCTAGAGGGAGATCTAAATCTCCAGGAAAACCTATAAAGGTGGTGTGCTGGAAATGCGAAAAGGAAGGGCACTTCAAAAGGGAGTGTAAATCTAAAGCTCTTGATAAAGGAAATGGATCTAATGATGCTCCTTCTGCAGAGGGTAAAACCACCTCAGATGAAGGTGGGGATGTGTACTTGGCTTCTTCAAGTACACATGTAGATCACGAGGCATGGTTAATTGATTCAGGTGCATCCTTCCACTTCACTCCCCATAGAGAGTGGTTCTGCGAGTATGAGAAATACGATGGTGGTGATGTCTTCTTAGGAGATGATAGGAAGGCTAGAATCATTGGTCGTGGAAAAGTAAAGTTGAAGTTGCAAGGTTGAAGGGTTAGAACCCTTCTGGGTGTTCTGCATATTCCTGCACTGGCAAGAAATCTGATTTCTGTAAGCAAGTTGGATGATGCAGGTGTAAAGATAGTGTTCGAGAAGGATAGCTGCAAGATGGTTCGAGGAGCACTGGTACTGATGCGGGGAGTTCGTATTGGAACTCTGTACAAGCTGTAAGGTGGCACTGTTGTTGATGGCTGCAATAGTTTTATGGTTCCTGAAAATGGAGCAGAAAATCTAGTGGTCTCTGGAGAGAAGACCATGCTATGGCATCAAAGGCTTGGACATATTGGATAGAAGGGCCTTCAAATACTTCATGGTAAAGGTATGGTAGAAGGTATGAGCAATAGCTCTCTGGATTTTGATTTCTATGAAAATTGTGTATATGGGAAGAACAATCGGGTGAGTTTCCCCTTTCGTGGTAAGAGGACAAAACAAATATTAGAGCTTGTGCACAGTGATGTGTTTGGACCTGTGAAGGTTCCATCACTAGGTAAGTCTATGTATGATGTATCATTTATAGATGACTTCTCAAGGAATACATGGATATATTTCCTTAAGAAGAAATCCAAAGTCTTTGATAAATTTGAAGAATTTAAGGCTTTGGTGGAAAATCAGAGAGAGAAGAAGATAAAGGTGCAGAGGAGAGATAATGGTGGAGAATTCTGCAACAAGGAATTTGAAGAATCTCATAAGAAGTGTGGTATAGCACGGTAGCAGACTAATCCATATACACCTCAGCAAAATGGAGTTGCAAAAAGAATGAACAAAATGTTGATGGAAAGGGCAAGAAGCATGCTCAGTGGTGCCGGGTTAGGACATGAATTCTAGGCAGAGGGAGTGGATACTGCATGTTACTTGGTCAACAGGTCACCTTCATCAGCGTTGGAGGATAAGACTCCACAAGAAGTATGGACTGGTAAGAAACCCTCTCTTTCACATCTGAGGGTATTTGGATGTGATGCATATGTACATGTTCCAAAGGAGAAACGAACCGAGTTGGATAGTAAATCTGAAAAGTGCATCTTTATTGGGTATAAGGATGGTTTAAAGGGTTATAAGCTTTAGAACCCAGT
>APFE030685310.1:469786-499618 GCA_000404065.3 Pinus taeda
TATCACTTTGTGAGGGATATGATAGAAGACAAAAAGGTGTTGCTGGTAAAGGTGGACACTTTGAAGAATACTGTAGATGCATTGATAAAATCTGTTAGCTCTGAGAAGTTCTCTTGATGTAGAGAAACAATGGGTGTTTCAGGGCTGGAAAAATGACTAAGCTCTCCTGTGGCCCCCTGTGGAAAGAAAACAACAAGTGGGAGATTGTTGGGTTGTGTTATATTCTTTCCACATAGTTAACAGGGGGTTTGAGGGGTACCCGTAACCCCACTTTATGGGATCCGGGGCATCGCCCTAGAAAATTTTGGTTTTGGACCCTATGTTAGGTTGGGCGGACCCACCTATGGTTTTGTGGCATGATTTTTCACACATGTTTTTTGGACGCGATGGGTTTTTCGGTCCATGGTTTTGGACGCGATGGTTTTTGGTCCATGGTATTGGATGCTTCGGCATGTATAAATATGTATTGTAACATTGAAAGGAACATAATGAAAAATGCTGGTAGTCCCGGTTTTGGGATCTAGTGGGAAATCTCTATGTATATGTGTTTTATGTGTTATGTTCTGGCATTTTTATTTTTCCCGTGAGTTAGAATTCGTATGCAGGTAATTTCTGTACGGGGTTAAAACCTACAAGTTTACTTAGTGAAAAGAAGCCCCATTTCTTGTGTAAACATCTTCATTCCACATTCCATTCATTTCCTATGTCTAAGTTTCACTTTAGAAACTTAGCCTCTTCCCCTACAATTTCCCTCCATAAAGTCATACTAACATCTAATTTTACTATTTAGCTCCCTAAGTTACTTCCCCATCCCTATTTTATTAAAAACTATATAAAACCCCAAACAATACTAAATACCCCACCCCATAGCAATATAGCAATATAATTTAAGTTTCGGGAATATTAAGTCCATCTGGGACTTTATAACAACCCTTCCGCATCCTAAACCTGGGAATTAATTTAAGCTTTGGTTAAATTAATAGCCGTAGCCCCTCCCCCTTGCTCATAACCCTTGATACTTTACCCTTTGCGCTCATTTGTAAAGTTTTGGTTAAACGTTTGAATTAACATTAAACTACACCCCCACTCTTAACCACATTAACCCTCTCTAACCAGCGTTTTAAACCCTCCCCCGCTTATAGCTAAATGTTACGTCTGGGCGGGTCCTATGCTTAACTGAACGCCACTCCACTTACCTTGACTGTTGTCCGATTTCCAATATCACAGATCCAACGGTGGGTGGTCAATTGTAAACCTCGATCTGCCGAAGTTTAGCATTCGGGGGATGGGCGGTTTTGCTACCGTACCCCCGCCACGCGTCATTCTCCTGGCATGATCAGATCCCCCCTCCCCAATACCACCCAGGGCCAATGATGGTGTGGGAGAAAACCACAAACCGCCCTCCATCCCTGACGTTAGCATCGCGTCACCGTGACATCACGTCCGCGTCGGCCCGCCGCTGCCCGGTGTTAGTGCCACATCACCCGCTCACGTCATCACCCCGCCAGCCTATCCTTCGCCACATCATCATCCGAGTGAGCATCCACGTCACCATGCCGTACCCCCTACCCGCCAAATGACGTCATGCTGATGTCATCTCAAAAAGCGCCAAAAAGTCCCAAATTTCATAAAAAACACGTGAAACGATCGTTTTTGTTCATTTTCATTTATCTGTTTGGAGAGTTGTGCAAGTTGTTTTATGTTGTTTTACCACCAAAGTTTAAATTCAAGCAACCACGCCATTTCCGCCTGCAACTCCAACTCCATTGCTTGCCATTCTACCAGCTCAACACCCTTGGCGCCACAAAAACCAGGTATTTGCCCAAATTTTCCCTGTTTACCCATGTTTTCGTCATTTTCTTCATTTCACTAGCTTGAAACTCTGCAAATTCCCAAGCTAAAGGCACTCATGCACCTAAATGTTGTCTAAAATTTGCTAATTAACCCCCTTGTTGGAAGAAAACCCTGTGAACCCGCGCCCAGTTGCAAATTCACCATTAAAATTTGTTTTAAAGTTCGTTTTACCGGCAGAATCCTCATACTGCCCATGCATTGATCCCTTTTACCCAAATTTCCTCTGCAAAAGTCTCCCTATTCAGCTCAAAAACATCCCTATTCTCTCAACAGTTTTCCCCCATAGTTTATCAATCCAGTGAATTCATCAAAGACAAGAAAATTCTGCTTGAGCCTCGTAAATTTGCCTTTTATCATAATTGCAGACAGTGAAGGCCACTACCATACCTAAACTCAGTCTGCAGCTCCTTAACAAAGCCTCAGAGGCAGTTCACAGTCTTTAGTAGTTGCACTAATCCTGGTTCTAAGTATCAACACAGAAAAACTTAAAAATGGCCACTCCAGCAGCTTTAAACATTGCTCCTATCGATGCACCTAACAAAGAACTTGAAGCATTGCCTTTAGCTGATAGGGACTACCTCATTCAATATTTGGTTTGGGACATAAATCACTTGCAGACCTTCTGTCAGTTGGGAAATAGTTATTTGAGGAATAGTGACATGTATGGCATTTGGGAATCAAATTTGCCCATCTACTTCTTGCCTTATATAAATATTTTCCCTAAGATAATTCACCTCTGTGCTGAGAACTATGACCCAACTCAATGAGCTGTCAAGCCTCCATCTGGGAGCATACTCTTCTACATCACCCTTGATTCCATTAACCATATGCTAAATTTCAAGCAGACTCAACTTTTGATGTCGTTTTCTATTAAATACCTGCTGGATGAAGGCCCCAAACTCTCTAGCTCTGAGATTGCCAGAATTACCAAGACATTCATGAGAGCAGACCGCCAGCCTATAGAGCCACCTCCTTTCTTATATGTCAATTTCAATGAAGTAGGCAAACTACTTGTAGATATGATATCCTCTGTGCTAGGTTTCAAAACAAGTGAGCACATTGATGAAACAGTGTTGGTCCTATTGTCTGCATACAGCCTTGGACAACCCCCTGCTATCAACTACAATTATGCCAAGTTCATTGCAAATAAAATCCATGACCAACTAGTAAAGCTAGATAGGGAGGGAGTCTTCAAATAATCATCATATATCTATCATTTGTTCATGTATTATCAATCATATTGTTTCCAGTGTCCCATCAAGAAGTTGGATTCACAGGGTGAGAGAAGGTCTGTTATCTTTTGGTCATCAGTATACCATCAGGTCCAAAACTCTCCCTACTCTTACTGTCAATTCATTGACCAATTTGTTTACCCATTCTCCTGTCTATTGAAAAGAACTCCTCCTTCTAGATTATCATATGACATGCAGAAGATATTGCAGTTGTCCAAGAACTACAAAATAGGTGATTTGTATCTCTACCAAAATCACACTATCATTAGGATCTATGGCTGTGAGCTCTATTCCTACAGGCTCCCAAGATATGTACCCATGAGATAGTTTGCCTTGGAATACTATAGGCAACTCATTAATTCATATCTCGCTCATTTTCATAGTGCCAAGAAGAAATCTTGCCTGAAATTCGAAGACCATCTAGGGCCCTTTATTATGAACAAGAAAGAGGGTTTGCAAGATGTTGATCAAATATTGGGGCAGAAACTTAAGCTAAAAAGGAGTTTCTGGTGGGTCCCTTATGACCCAGATGGCTTTATTAATGCCAAAAAAATAAAGAATAGGCTGACAACATATGAAAATTGCAAAATCCACAGTTTGAGAAATATGCTAATCAAGATGAGTGGGTGAAAGGCACATTAATTAAAGATTTTACTCAAGAAGAAATAATGGAGCAAAATGTCAAAGATTTAGAAAAAACTCCTGACTTGGATTCTTTTCAGTAGGTAACGTTCAAACTACCACACCAAGTTGGAGAGGGCACATCCACTGCTGCAGTTGCACAAGCTGCCCAAGAGACATCTACATCAGTAACAGGTACATCGAAGGGAAAAGAAGTGATGGCGGCTGAGCAAGAAGCAACTACAGAACAACCTACCACCTCCAAAGAGCAGAGTCAAGGGCAAGCCCCTCCACAACAGACTGAGGCATCACAGATTCTAGCCTTGCAAACTCCTCTTAATGAGGAAAGAGGTAAGAAACGAGACAGGGAAGAAACCACACCTCCAAGTGGATCATCACAACAACCTGAAGCCAAGAGGCAGAGAATTGATTCTCAAGTTAAGGAAGAGATTAGTGAAGAAATCATAGAGAGCCTGAGGAAGGAGAGAGAAACAAGCCAGCAAACAGCTACCAGCTCATTCCAGCAGGAGCTAGGCAGGCAGCATAGTATAGAGGTGTCTTCCTCAAGATAGCAAAGCAAACAACCATCTGGCATTAAAGGAACTTTCAAGGAAATCAAGGCTCAGAATGAGCTATTAAGAATACAACTGTATGATCAATTCCTGAAAGCAACACCCTTCAAACAACAAAGATTGATGGCAACTTATGACATCAAGGAGGAAAAAAAGATTCTAACTCATTTTAAGCCTACAGTTCCACAACCCAAAACAGCTGCAGATGACATAAAGACAAACTTCAAAGTCCTCTCCAAGGGCATACACCCAATGGATCAAATAGAGCTACATAAGAAAACAGGAGAAATGGTCTATGCCACTCTAGCAGACAAGGCCATGCAGGCACATTAGCTGAAACAATCATTAAAAAATACAAACACTCAATTGGATTTGGAGAGAATGTCTTCCTCATCCAAAGATAACTGAATAAAGACATTGGAGGAAATTATTGTGGATCTAGGACATGATCCTAAGGATCCCAAGGGCATCAGGGCCCTTATGAAGAAGAAATAGGATGATATTGCTGCACTCAGAAAAAAAGCAAAGCTGCCTGCAACTATCCACCCTCAAACTGCAGAACTTGTGCAAGAAAAAGAAGTTGGTGATACCATGGATCTGCTCATGAGGATGAATCAAAGGATAATACAGATGGAAGAAGAGTTGGAAAGAGCATTACAAGGCAAGCAGGGAGAGTCTACCTCCCAACCACCTCAAAAAGCTCCAACTATTGTCACTAATCCTCCCACATAAGCAGCAGTAATCCCTCCTATCATTTCGGCATCCACAACAGCTACATCAACTACGGATGCTACAGCAGCAGTAGCAACAACAGCACCAGAATCTACCATGAGTATGGAAGAAATGATGAAAGCAGTCAAAGAGCTAGAAATTCAGGTGATAGAGGTGAAGGAGGCCAAAGAAAAGTTGGCCAAGCTAGAGGCAAACTATGACAAGTCCAATATGATAGTGGATGAGAAGCAAAGGGAGATAAAAGCCTTGGCCAGCAGAATAAAGGCGCTAGAGAAAGGACTAGCTTTAGAAAAGAGTCTAGCTGAAATTAAAAAGATTTTGTGGGCCAAAATTAGCAAATCAATCAGTGACCAATGGCGATCAATTTAGGCCATACATGAGCAAATAGAGTTGATAGGCCTAGCTCAATTTGAAACTCAGAGGGCTAGAGCAGCATTGGGGATTATGCCTAAGCAGGCCAATAAAATGATCCATTTCCTGAACACTCATCCCAAAGAGGAATTGGTAGCATTAGATATCAATAATAGGATAGACACTATCTTGATGACTAAAAAGGTGTTTATCTTGAGAAATTTTGTGCAGACTCTGGAAAGAAAGTGCCAGGAAATGCAGGCGAAAATAAATGACTTCAAAATAAAAATAACAGCATTGTAGACCAGAGGATTACCCAGCCTATTGACTAGTGCTGGAAAATTATTGTGTTGTGAACAATATACTACTAGGATCAATAACTATGTTGCAAATCAGATTACAGCATCTTCAAGTTCCTCAGGAGAAGCAGGACCTCCCTCTGGGCAATCTCTTTATGACAAATTGGAAGACCTGTTTTATATTGAGCATGAAATCAATCATCTGTTTGAGGTCCCACCCAATTTTTATAGATAAACAGAGGCTGATGAAACACTCATAAAGATAAGAAGGCATCAACTACCTCCAAATGATTAGTGGTAAGCAATGCTGGAAATTTTGGCCAGGCAGTTTTGGCCTTTTCCTCCTTTTTTAGCTTCAGTTTTTTGGTCAGCTATAGGTCAGCAAATTTGAGTACGCAGACACCCAACAAAGTATGAATACAATAGGCAGATGGAAGTTAGAGCACTGACTCAACAAAGCAGTAGGACAACAAGCCCAAAAAATGCAACTTAAAAGCGCAGGCCTCGACCGACTTAGTTGGTCCCAAAAGTCAAATTTTTCTGACAAATGGACAGCTAGCATACCAACAATTACTGCAACATTTATTTCCTTCATTTACTTCCTTGAAGGGTTGGTTATGTAATTTATTGCATGAAGTCTCATCAACTAGATATTTTTGTATCTCATTTTTGTATATATACCTCCCCATAGAATGTATTTGGGGTTGGTGATTTTCTTTCTGAAACTGCACTATAACATATCAGACCGTATTAATACAAAGTGTTGTTGAAGTTCACTGTGTCTGAATCATCTCAAGGTGGATTGGCTGTTCTAGGACTTGTTACAGAATTCCTGTGTCATTCTATGGGACAATCAGTTGCTCTAAACTGTGATTTATGTTCTCTATATTCGTCAATCTCATATATGTTTCATAATCTTGGTAATAGAGAAGAAGAATAGCATAGGACTTGTTTGGATGCACCCTATGTTCAATCTTTGCTATTAATTATGTTTTCTTCAGGATTAGTCATGAATATGAATTCTTAACTACTCATGTTTGCACTAATTCTTTCATTCCGAACACTGTTTAGGAATCCTTAATTGCTCCTGCATAATATTCACACACTTTCCCTCTACTAGGATAATGAAATATTCTTGATTGCCTTTCATTCCCTGACTTCATTCCGTCATTTCCAGATTTGAAAATTGTTCCTAGGTTGCCTATCCTGCTCTGTAGCATTCCCATTTCACCAAGAAACACTTTCAACGATTACACTTTTAGTGACCTCATTGCCTAATGGAAAGAACTATTTTATACTTGCACCCTAGCTCTGTCTGAAATCACCATCCAACAAACTTAAAACCAAACCCTATTTATCATAACTAGCCTAAAAAACTCCAAACAAAGCTAAATTACAAAGAGAGAGCCCTCTCTGGTTGTAGGTAGGCTAGGACCTGCAGCTAAAAGGTTGGTTAGTGGTTACCTTGGCCGTATTCCCTACAGGAAGCATGGAACAACCTGAGTGATAACATCATTGGTGACTCCACTGGGGAATTAATCATTTTCCCTATTTCAACATAGTCAAAGGAGATATCAAGCTTCCTATTTTTCAAAAGAATCTCCTGTGAAGTATGGTTTAAGGTTGTGATTATAAAAAATTCTCAGAAAAATACCAAAAACAAATCTAGAAGCTAGCTCCAAAGAAGATTCGTTACACGAGGTCAAACACTGACCCACATCCTCCAACTATTTTCGAAAATCCCAATTTAATCCCTAAGATCCTTAGAAAACAAGAGCAACAAGAAGATTTTGCTGATTCAAGTCCTGAAGCAGTTCAACAAAGTTATATTCTAACCCCTACTAAAGTTTCAGTTCGTCCTCATATTACTCCCACTTCTACTAGTTCTTCATCCACCTCTCAAAGCCCCTTCTCCACTTCTCCATCTACTACACATATATCTACCATCATCCCTACTCTTCCAGCTGTCTCATTTCTTCTTGTTGTTCCATTTATCCCTGTAAATAATGCAAATCGTTATGCTCCTTTACAGCTACTCGCAAATCTAGGGGATATGCCCCAAGACTATCAAATTAAGATCACTTATTTTGATGGTGCTGGTTCCTATACAACCCAACAACACACCAAGAAGATGCAAGATTATTTTGAAAACTATGAAATTGATGATGATGGTGTGAGGATGAAGATCTTTGTTCAAATTCTAACTGGTGATGTAAGGACCTGGTTTAGGTCACTTACTGCAAACTCTATAGCCGATCTCGAGGCCCTATATCAAGTCTTCTTAAATAGATGGGAAAATAAGAAAGACGCTTTACATATTTTAATTGAATATGACAATTTAAAAAGGGTTCCACAAGAAACTTTCCAAGACTATTGTGCTAGATTTAGCAATGTATACAATGCCATTCCAAAAAACCTTAGACCGCCACCTGACTTAGCCTTGATCAAATTCTCTGATGGATTTGATTCAGAAATGGCATACTAGCTAAGGGAAAGAGCCCCTCCCAGCATAGCAGACATGCAGAATGTATCTATTAGTGTATAGGCAAACCTGATTGCCAAATGAAACCGAGCTAGAATAGAAACAAGATCAACATTCAAAGAGGAACCTTCAACATTTGAGCAAAAATTAGATGCAATCATTAAAGGTATGGACAGATTAGGAGATAGGGTAGAGACCATTGAAAGAAAATCATCCTGGGAAGGGCAACCAACAGGGAAAATTTTAAGAACCCCCCCTAAATTTACATGTATAATAAATGGGCGAATCTCCATGGTATATAGGAAAAATGGAAGGAGATTTTATCAATAATATGATATGTATATATAATTTTTTGGCGAATCTCTCACTAGGCATGGCGAATATTTTACTCAAATTATAAAATCTTGTGTTTATTGAATACACAAATGAAATTATTGCATTTCTTTAAAATATCTTTTGAAATCAAAATTACCGAAATTACTTATGATAACCTAGTGGGTGTAAGATAAAATTCACTCGTGCCATTCATAGAAAGCATAAGAAAAAACCTAATACTATATATAAAACCAAGAAAAATTCAAATTCATCACTTCTAGGGACCTCATAACCACACTGCCAATACACAAGTATGTTCCTGTTTGCAATTAGAAAAATTACCCAAATTACAATATGTTTACTCCACTTCTAGGGACCTCGTAACCACCCTTCCAATACACAAGTATGTCCCGTTTGCAATTAGAAAAATTACCCAAATTACAATCTGTTTACTCCAGCATATGTTGGAAAGTTATAGAAGGATGATTAGTTCAATCAATCCATTCCTTTTAGCCCTAGATTTGTTTCAGTTTAGTACTGAAGTATACAAATATACTTGTCCAATGTCTATGCTTTAACTATTCACCTTAAGATTTTTTTACAATATAATTTCCTAAGTCTATTTAATATCTTCATTATCATAAAAACCAACCTATATACATCTTAACTCCACATCTACCACACTTAGAGGGATGAAATCTATTTATCCCTCTGAGCACTTGGTAGACCAGAATTAAGATGGATCTAACATAGAATCTCCCCTTTAAATAGTCTATGCTCACATGAATACCATGGGTCAATACCATGGGTTATCATAAACCTGGAGCTTAAAAATTACTATTAGTAATCTATAAAAATTAATAAAATTAATAGTTGATTTTTATTTTATTTTTATTTTAACCAAGCTAAAATGTTTAACATAAATTAAATTACAACATCCATTTTTACTCTTGATCGGATCAAATATTTTTTCACTCTATGCTAGTTTGTATATCACGATATTTGATACCTCTCGGGGGTTAGTAGATCCAGAGTAAAGATGGATCTATTGTGGTTTAAGTCCGACATTTAAATAGGCTACATTCCAAGTGAATACCATGGGTCAATACCATGTGCCATTTTGGGGAATACCATGGGTCAATAACATGTTCCATTTTTATTTTTATTAATACTATTATTAGGGTTAATAATGTTTTTTGCATGGTATTAACATTAAAAAAAAAAAATGTTTTATTCGTTTACCATACCTCTCGTTTATTTATATTTTTATTAATTTACCATACCATTCATAAATACAAGGTGACTTATGGAGTAAATATAAAAAAAAAATTATTGGTTTACCATACGTCTCTCTCGCTTATTTATATTTTTATTAATTTACCATACCTCTTTTACAAATATCGTATTTGGCCCATAGGATTCACTTAAATAAAACCTCTTTCTTGAGCCTTCATAAATAGAACGAGGGTTATGGACTAAATATAAAGAGAGGTTTTATTTATTTACCATGCGTCTAGTTTATTTATATTTTTATTTATTTACCATACCTTCGAGTAAGTATAAAAAGATGTTTTATTTATTTATCATACCTCCACTTTACTTATATTTTTATTTGTTTACACCCTTGCAGCTATATAAGGTGACTTATGGAGTAAATATAAAAAATGCTTTATTTATTTACCATACCTCTCATTTATTTATATTTTTATTAATTTACCATACCTCTTTTATAAATATGGTGTTTGGGCCTTTGGCCCATAGGATTCACTTAAATAAAACCTATTCTTGAAAATTGGTGAATAGATTCACTTAAATAAAACCTATTCTTGAAAATGGGCGAATGGAAGGTTGTAACTCCTAATTTAAAAGGCTAAATTTACCTTTTTTACCCTCTCCCTTAAAATAAGGTGGGCTATTTGAGGTGATTTGTAAAAATGTACTATTATACAAAATATTCGCCCACTAAAAATTTAAAACCCTTTAATTTCGCCAAAGGGTGAACATTCGCCCCTAAAATCACCCCTACAACCAAGTAACTCAACAAGAACTCCAAACTTTAGAAAAGGCTAAAACCCTACTACTGGAAGGACTGGACCTAATCAGAATATCAGACCTCCATTTCAAGAGAATTATGCAAAGGCCTCAATCTCAAGTGAATTGACAGAGGATCCGCACATTAACTTAATGGGCCTAGATAGCGAACAACAAGTTTTCCTAACCTAAGATGACCAAGACGCCCATGAATTCAACCAATTCCAAACTAAATCTGGAGAGTTATTTGACTTTAGAGAAGGCTATGATGCAGTGGTCTGTGAGGTTCATAAACAGTACAAATTGAGAAGCAGAACCATAGATGTGCCTGAAACTACGAAGCTAAAAGATACTAAACAACCTAAAAAATCAAGGGATAAAGTTGTCTCAACAGAATACTCTGATAAAACCCACCCAAAGGAAGTTACTGTGGAAAATGTATCAGACATACAGCCTTCAAGAAACCATTCATTCACTTCCCATTCTTCAACAAAATATTTGAATTACCCTCCAGAAAGTAATTTCAAATCAGATGCACCTTATAACAGCATACATAATCAAGAGAAGGCCAATGAAAACTCAGTTGAAAAATAGAAGCTTGCTGCCCAAAATATAAAAATTCAGATAGAAAAACCTTTTAACTTACAAACATAAATTGGCAAGCTGAAAATAGCCATTCCTCTCTCTGAATTGGCCAAACATCAAGTTGATAGACAACAAATCAATAGGTCACTGCAAATATTAGAGAATAGGGATGCAGTCAATGTCTTGGATGATCAACCATAACTGATTTTTGGTCCAGAAGTCAATGGTAAATCAGTAGATGGAGGAGCTCCTCCATTTTATGTGAGCTTAAACATTCATGACAAAGTGTTACATAATGCAATGTTTGACTCAGGTGCTTCCCATATCCTAATGCCCAAATCCATGATGGAAAAGCTAGATCTAGACATTACTAGGCCCTATAAGGAGTTGTTTTCATCTGATTCTAGCTAGGTCAAGTTCCTAGGCCTAATCAAAGACCTTTGTGTATCTCTAGTCCAATATCTATCCAAGACAATCCTGATGGATGTGGTGGTAACTGAAATTCCACCTAAGTATGGTATGCTTTTATCCAGATCTTGGGGTGCTAAACTCCAAGGATCTTTACAGATAGACATGTCATATGCCACAATTTCAGTCTTTGGCCAGCCAAAGAGATTATACCGAGAAACATTAATGAAATTTGTGGTTAGAAATCAAGAAAAGCCCCAAAACTTCCCCATATATTCCATTCACTCTAACATGGATTCATTTATCTTATACAATGTTGACATGTGTCCCAAAACTGATGTCAAACTCCTGAAAACAACACAAATAAAAAGCATCAATCAACAATCTAGTGCCCAAAACCAAAAGATTGTTGACATGATTGATACAGCTAACCAAAATGACATATCACATGAGTTACAAAACCCTAGCCTACCCACTGAACAAGCTTCCAAAATTATTAAGGCCATTCATGACCAAGAAATCTTATGGTACTTAGAGTTTGAGGGTCAGTGAACAAATTAGGAGCAGGGGCAGGTGTTTGGCTACACAACATGAATAATGACCATGCTCAAGGTCATGCATATAGGATAAATTTCAGATGTACAAACAACATGGCTGAATATGAAGCCCTTCTATTGGGTCTCAAACAAATTAGAAGTCCGGGGGCAACTAAGATTTCAATTCTAGGGGACTCGGATTTAATTATACAACAGATGACGGGAAATTTTATTACAAATGATCCCAGGCTAAGGTCTTACAGAGGAGCATCAACTGAATTACTTAACATCTTCTTAGAATTTCAGCTCACTAAAATTTCAAGAAGTCATAACTTACATGCACATAGTTTGGCAACTTTTGCCAGCACTAGTAAACTTCCTTTTGAGCCCAATCACCACTTCACTACTGAAATCGAACACAGACCTGGTGTCACAGATAATGTAAAAAATTGGCAAGTATTTGAGAATGACACCCAAATAAATAATTTCCTGACATTGAAAGAGAAATTCTCAAATATAAACATAGACAAGTACTATTGATGATCAACAACAAGTTGATAAAGTTGAACCAGGTATATCAGTTGAAACAACAAATCTGATTTTGCATTCAACAACCTTTGAATCTACAAATTTACAAAAGCTAAAACAAACAGATTTTGGTGAAATGATTGAGGAAGAATCTGAAGTAATCGAACTAAAGGATAATTTCCTACCCACAGGTTTGCCTCCCTTAGAAGATATCTTTGACTCAAATGACATTCCTAGAAAGCAAAAAATGCAGCCCCTAAATGCAGAAATCGAGGACTGTAACATTGGGACCATAGAAAATCCTAAAATGATAAAACTTTCCAAAACATTACCTCCTGAGAAAAAACTAAAATACATTGAGTTGTTTAAAGAGTTCCAAGATGTCTTTGCATGGAGCTATGAGGACCTTAAATTCTATGACACTTTTGTCATCCAACATACAATACCCTTAAAAGAAAACCAGAAACCTTTTAAACAAAAGCTGAGGAGGATTAATCTAGTCCTCCTTCCCCTGATGGAAAAGGAAGTCATAAGAATGTACCAAGCTGGAATAGTCACACCAATTAGGTTTTCTGAATGGATTTCAAATCTAGTACCCACTAGAAAGAAAACTGGAGAGATAAGACTTTGTGTTGACTTGAGAAATTTGAATAAAGTCTTTCTCAAAGACCACTACCCCTTACCAAAAATGGACCATATCCTACAAAGGGTAGTGGGGGCTTCAAGGATCTCATTGTTAGATGGCTTCTTAGGATTCAATCAGATCTTAGTTCTCCCGGATGACCAAGACAAAACAACCTTTACAACACCTTGGGGAACCTTTAAATATGTCAAAATGCCTTTTGGAATCAAGAATGCAGGAGCTACCTTTCAGAGGGCAATGGACATAGCCTTTGCTAAGGAGATCCATGATTTCTTAGTCATATATCTTGATGATCTTACTGCTTTCTCAAAATCAGACCAAGAACATTTAGAACATCTCAGACAAGTGTTCCTAATTTGAAAAAAATATGGCATATCATTGAACCCAAAGAAATCACTGTTTGGCCTAGAAGAGGGCAAACTCCTAGGTCACATAATTTCAAAAGATGGTATAAGAAATGACATGGACATAATTCAAGCTATCCTTTAAGTCGCTCATCTAAGAAACATCAAAGAATTACAAGCTTTTCTAGGCACGATCAATTTCCTGAGAAGATTCATTCCCAAATTGGCCGAGCTAATAAGACTATCGAATAATATGCTCAAGAAAGATTCTAAAGTCAAATGGACAATAGAAGCCAAGCAGGCCTTTGAGGAAATCAAGATAGCTTTGACAAAAACACCTGCTCTCACAAGTCCCAGGTTTGATAAGGACTTCATAATCTTTTCCTTTGCATCTGAGCATACTATTGCTGCTTTCCTATTACAAAAAGATGACTTACGATGTGAGAAACCCATTGTTTTTTTCAGAAAAACACTTAGAGATGCCCCACTCAAATACCAAATCATGGAGAAATAGGCATATGTCTTAGTCAAGGCCATAAAAGATTTCAGAGTTTATATCTTGTACTCTCACATAATTGCCTATGTTCCGAATTCAGTGGTTAAAGATATTATTACCCAAGAAGGAATTGAAGGTAAAAGGGGCAAATGGATAGCCAACATTTTAGAATATGACATTGAGATTAAGCCAACAAAACTCATAAAAGGACAAGGGCTAGCCAAACTAATGACTGAAACCAAATTTCAAGCCTTAGACATCAATGAACTGGATAACGAGTAGGAGATGGCGACTCCACAGATCAACCAAGGCTTCTTACAATCACCTTGGTACACTGACATATATTTTGTATTGTTAAACCTACAAGCTCCTCCAGGGTTATTCAGAACCAAAAAGAGATTCTTGAAAATGAAAGCTTCAGAGTTTTGTATCATAGATAATGTATTGTTTTGGTAAAATCATGAAGGTATTTTTCTTAATTACCTAACTTTGGATGAAACTGAAAAAGTCCTGAAGGAATTCCATGCAGGAGATTGTGGAGGACACTTGTATTGGAAATGAACAGCTGATAAAATCCTAAGGGATGGATTTTATTGGCCCTCCCTGTTTACTGATGTGAAAAAATTTGTAATGTCTTGCCATAAATGCCAAATCTTTGAAGGCAAGAAAAATCTGTTATCCCTGCCCCTCAAACCCATTTCAACTGAAAGACCATTTCAACAATGGGTTTTAGACTTCATTGGGGAGATTCATCCTTCATCTTCTAGCCAGCATAGATGGATTTTCATAGCCACAGATTACTTTACCAAGTGGATAGATGCCAAACCTTGTAGGCAAGCCAATGAGTCAATCATCATACAATTCCTAGAGACCCATATCTTGTCTAGATTTGGCTGTCTAGAAAAGATCATTACAGATAATGCAGCTGCCTTTAACTCCAAAAGAATGATCATTTTTTGACACAAATACCATATCACCCTAGGTCATTCCACAGCCTATTACCCTCAAGGTAATGGCCTAGCTGAATCTTCTAATAAAAGCCTCATCAACATTATCAAAAAGGTTTTGGAAGAGAATAAAAAGAATTGGCACAAAAAACTTATGAAAGCACTATGGGCAGACAGATTGACCACAAAAAGGTCCATTGGAACAAGTCCATATGAATTGGTGTATGGTGTAGAGGCTATTTTCCCCTCCTATTTAGGAATTCCTATGGTCAAGTTGTTGCAACAAATACAACCATAGGCAAATGATATTCAGAGAAGGATCAACCAAACTATTCACTTGCAGTAGACAAGAGAGGAAGTATATCGCAGAACTCAGTTGCTACAAGATAAACTCAAGAAGATCTTTGATAAAAGAACAAAAGCTGAAGACTTTTTCATAGGAAACAAAGTGCTGAAATGGGACTCCAGGAGAGAAGATAAAGGGAAACATGGGAAATTTGATTTTCTTTGGAAAGGACCATTTGTGATTCAAGTTGTACAAGGTAACAACACCTATTTTCTCAAGATTTTGGATGGCACAAACATTGAAGAAGGCCGAGTCAATGGGAGAATGCTCAAACATTATTTTGATCCCCTTTGATGAACATAACACAGTTATATATTGTACATCAATGTTTGTATTTTTAGCATTTTCATTTACAGCAATTAAATAGGGAACCAAATGCAGCAAATTTTGAAGAAAGGTCAAGGAATTAGACCAAGTTTGGTATATGTTTTGAATTTGCCACAAGAAATCAGAGGGAAATATTGGGAAGTATAAATATAATGATAAGCACTCAGAGAAGCCACCAAGAGACAAAGTTGTAATTTTCAACAGATCAACTTAAAAAGTACTCTATACAAGCTACAAAGATTCAGATCAAAGGCCTCCAAGACAAGGAAGTTTCAGAATACAGCAAGAATTGAAAGATAAGGAAATTTGACCTGTTTTTCTTGGCTTTTCACCAGGAAAAACCATCCCCAAGTGGAGCCACTGTTAGGTTCCTATACCAATAGGTTTCGTTTTTCATGATTGATAGTGGAAGTGCTAAACATGGTCATCCTTGCATACTCCAAAGGTTCCATATTTTATATACAGACAAAGAAAATGAAAAGAGGGTGTGTCTTAAAAGGAATAATCAAAAGGCAAGAAACTGTTGGTCAGAAGAAAAAGAATTAAAATGAACCCCAAAGTTCACCATGTGAAGATAATGTTGCTTACTACATTTGATGGATGGCCCAACAGTTCAATCTAGACCATGCCATGTTTAAATTTTCTGTTGTAGAATAGAGAAAGAATATCTATCCAAACAGTTCAAACTTGGCAGATGAGAAGATAGGTAGAGGAATTTAAGGAGCCCAACTGCTTAATCTAGGCCCTTGGAAGAGATAAGGGTACATTTAGATAGGAGGGCTGTCAAAAGAAAAGAAAACATTCAGGGTTTGTTAGCTCAAATGCACCCAATCCAAAAGAAGAAAAAATGTTAGGTGTATTAGGCTGGGTAGGTAGTTTGAGGTTGCAGAAGCAGGTGTGTGATCATTATTTGTCTTAACAAGAAGCAATCATTTCATCAATGAAACAAGTACCAAGGCAGTTGTTTGGTGGTAAAACAGTGGAATCATGAGTAATTCCCCTCCATTCCCCCCAAATATCACTTACTAACATCCCCTCAAGGACCTTGGGATTTGCCCAATAAAGGTCCAGTTTCACTCCATTTTTCATGAAATACCAAGTTGACATCTGAGTTGACTTAGTGAAAAGAAGACACATTTCTTGTGTAAACATCTTCATTCCACATTCCATTCATTTCCTATGTCTAAGTTTCACTTCATAAACTTAGCCTCTTCCCCTACAGTTTACTCCATAAAGTCATGCTAACATCTAATTTTACTATTTAGCTCCCTAAGTTACTTCCCCATCCCTATTTTATTAAAAACTATATAAAACCCCAAACGATACTAAATACTCCACCCGATAGCAATATAGCAATAAATTTAAGCTTCAGGAATATGAAGTCCATCTGGGACTTTATAATAACCCTTCCACGTCCTAAACCTGGGAATTAATTTAACCTTTGGTTAAATTAATAGCCGTAGTCCCTCCCCCTCGCTCATAACCCTTGATACATTACCCTCCGCACTCATTTATAATGTTTTGGTTAAACATTTGAATTAACATTAAACTACACCCCCGCGCTTAACCACCTTAACCCTCTCTAACCAAAGTTTTAAACCCTCCTCCCGCTTAAACTTAAATGTTACGTTTGGGCAGGTCCTGCGCCTGACTGCATGCCACTCCACTTACCCCAACCACCATCTGATTTCCCATACCGCAGATCCAATGGTGGGTTGTCAATTGTAAACCTCGATCTACCGGAGTTTAGTGTCTGAGCGATGGGGTGTTTTGTTGCCGTACCCCCGCCACGTGTCATTCTCCTAGCGTGATCAGAGCCCCCCTCGCCAATACTGCCCAGGGCCAAAGGTGATGCGAGAGAAAACCACAAACCGCCCTCTGCCCCTGACGTTAGCATCGCGTCACCATGAAGTCACATCCGCGTCGACCCGCCATTGCTCAGTGTTAGTGACACATCACCCACTCACGTCATCACCCCGCCAGCCTATCCTTCGCCACGTCATCATCTAAGTCAGCATCCACATCACCATGTCGTACCCCCCTACCTGCCAAATGACGTCATGTTGACGTCATCTCAAAAAGCGCCAAAAGTGCCAAAAGTCCCAAATTTCATTAAAAAACACACGAAACAACCGTTTTTGTTCATTTTCTTTTGTCCATTTGGAGAGCTGTGCACGCTGTTTTACGTCATTTTACCACCAAAGTTTAAATTCAAGCAACCACATCGTTGCCGCCTGCAACTCCAACTCCATTGCTCGCTATTGTACCAGCTCAACACCCTCAGCACCATAAAAACTAGGTATTTGACCAAATTTTACTTGTTTACCCCTGTTTTCGCCGTTTTCTCCATTTCACTAGCTTGAAACTCTGCAAATTCCCAAACTAAAGGCACTCATGCACCTAAATGCTGTCTAAAATTTGCTAGTTAACCCCCGTGTTGGAAGAAAACCCTATGAACCCGCGCCCACTTGCAAATTCACCATCAAAATTTGTTTTAACGTTCTTTTTGCCGGCAGAATCCTCATACTACCCATGCATTGATCCCTTTTACCCAAATTTCCTCTGCAAAAGTCCCCCTATTTAGCCCAAAAACATCACTATTCTCTCTGTAGTTTGCCCCCACAGTTTATCAATCCAGTGAGTTCATCAAAGACAAGAAAAGTCTGCTTCAGCCCGGTGAATTTTCCTTTTATCATAATTGCAAAAATTGAAGGCCACTACCATACCTAAACTCAGTCTGCAGCTCCTTGACAAAGCCTCAGAGGTAGTTCACAGTCTTCAGTAGTTCCACTAATCCTGGTTCTAAGTATCAACACAGAAAAAATTCAAAATGACCACTCCAATAGCTTTAAACATTGCTCCTACCAATGCACCTAACAAAGAACTTGAAGCACTCCCTTTAGCTGATATGGACTACCTCATTTAGATTTGGTTGGGGACAGAAATCACTTGCAGACCTTCTGTCAGTTGAGAAATAGTTATTTGAGCAATAGTGACATGTATGGCATTTGGGAATCAAATTTGCCCATCTACTTCTTACCTTCTATAAATATGTTCCCTGAGATAATTCACCTCTGTGTTGAGAACTATGACGCAACTCAAAGAGCTATCAAGTCTCCATCTAGGAGCATACTCTTCTACATCACCTCTGATTCCATTAACCAGATGCTAAATTTCATGCAGACTCATTTTTTGATGCCGTTTTCTATGAAATACCTGGTGGATGAAGGCCCCAAACTCTCGAGCTCTTAGATTGCTAGAATTACCAAGACATTCATGAGATCAGAGCGCAAGCCTACAGAGCCACCTCCTTTCTCAGATGTCAATTTCAATGAAGTAGGCAAGCTTCTTGTAGATATGATATCCTCTGTGGTAGGTTTCAAAACAAGTGAGCACATTGATGAAACAGTGTTGGTCCTATTGTCGGCATACAGCCTTGGACAACCCCCTGCTGTCAAGTACAATTATGCCAAGTTCATTGCAAATAAAATCCATGACCAACTAGTAAAGTTGGATATGGAGGGAGTCTTCAAATGCTCATCATATATCTATCATTTGTTCATGTATTATCAGTCAAATTGTTTCCATTGTCCCATTAGGAAGTTGGATTCACAGGGTGAGAGAAGGTCTGTTATCTTTTGGTCATCAGTCTACCATCATGTCCAAAACTCTCCCTACTCTTACTGTGAGTTCATTGACAAATTTGTTTACCTAGTCTCCTGTCTCTTGAAAAGAACTCCTCCTCCTAGATTATCATATGACATGCAGAAGATATTGTAGTTGTCCAAGAACTACAAAATAGGTGATTGGTATCTCTATAAAATCACACTGTCATTAGGATCTATGGTTTTGAGCTCTGTCCCTACAGGCTCCCAAGATATGTATCCATGAGATTGTTTTCCTTGGAATACTATAGGCAACTCATCAATTCAGATCTCACTCATTGTCACAGTGCCAAGAAGAAATCTTTCCTAAAATTTGAAGACCATCTAGGCCCCTTTATTATGAACAAGAAAGAGGGTTGGCACGATGCTGATCAAATACTGGGACAGAAACTTAAGCTAAAAAGGAGTTTTTGGTGGGTCCCTTATGACCCAGATATCTTTATCAATGCTAGAAAAATAAAGTATAGGCTAACAGCATATGAACATTGCAAAATCCCACAGTTTGAGCAATATGCTAATGAAGATGAGTGGGTGCCAAAGACATTAATTGAATATTTTACTCAACAAGAAATAATGGAGCAAAATGTGAAAGATTTAGAAAAAACTCTTGACTTGGATTCTTTTCAGCAGGTAACATTCAAACTGCCACACCAAGTTGGAGAGGGCACATCCACTACTGTAGCTGCACAAGCTACCCAAGGGACATCTACATCAGCAACAGGTACAGCGGAGGGAAAAGAAGTGATGGGGGTTGAGCAAGAAACAACTACAGAATAGCCTACCACCTCCAAAGAGCAGAGTCAAGGGCAAGCCCCTCCACAGCAGACTGAGGCATCACAGATTCCAGCCTTGCAAACTCCTCTTAATGAGGAAAGAGGTAAGAAATGAGACAAGGAAGAAACCACACCTGTAAGTGGATCAGCACAGCAACCTGAAGCCAAGAGGCAGAGAATTGATCGTCAAGTTGAGGAAGAGTTACTGAAGAAATCATAGAGAGCCTGAGGAAGGAGAGAGAAACAAGCCAACAAACAGCTTCCAGCTCATTCCAGCAAGAGCTAGGCAGGCATCATAGTGTTGGCATTATGGCCCAGGTTTGGAGCTATGGCACAGGTGTTGTCCTTGATGGCAACCCTCTCTGGTAACAGATCTCAGATCAGGCACTCAGACAGTAGAAAAAGTCATATACGTAGGTTCATCTAGACAAAGGCGCGTATACACGCGGGTTATACATTATAAAAGTGCGTATATGTTGGTGATCACTCTTTTGGTCCATGGCAGTTAGATCTTGGAACTTGAACCTATATTTTGGACCATGGCGTCTCGTCAATTGTGCTGATCCATAGTTTTTGGGTTCATGGTATTGAAATATTATGGTTTTGGACCATGGTATTGGGGAAGGCCTAGGACTATAAAAGAGGAAGGAGATCTTGTGGCAAATCACCATCTGGATTATTTTTGAAAGATCTGAAAAGTGTTAGAGCTGGTATATTGGATGGTGATGCAGATCTGGATCTGAAGGAAGAAGGGACTTTAGCACAAAAGGAAGGACAAGGTCTTTTCATGGGTCATGATCTTAAGCTTAATGATAATATCTCTGTATGATTTTGATCTGATTGATGTGGCGCTCATCTGATCTATAAATCTGGTTATCTGGGTTATTTAGTGATTGAATATCTGGAAGAGTGTATTGTCGTTTATAGATCTGTACGCAGGTTCAGTGAAGCGAAGGCGCGTATACACGCTGGTTAGGTGAAGTAAAGGAGCGTATACGTAGTTTGTCCCATATGCAGAGGCGTATGCACGCAAGTTTCAGACTGTTAAAGTTGCGTATATGCTTTAAGTTGTGATCTGGCTGTTTCTGCTTATTGCTGCTGGGTTTTGGGTTCTGTTTCTGCTATATGGTTTCTGGTACAGTTTTCTGTGTACAGCTGTTAGAGGAGTATCTACTTGTTTCAGATCTAGTTGGTGGAAAGGAGATTGATTGATTCTTGATGATCATGGATCCAGTTTGAAAATTGATGAAAAGTGGTCCCTGAAGAAAGAGAAGGTTGTAGCCTTCTGTAGGCCAGCATCTACATACTAGTATCTTGGCTAATACAAAAACTAAAGGGGGTTGTTGCTCCCTTCCAGGAGAAAACTGGAGAACGAGAGAGAGAGTAGTAGCTCTCTGCAGGTTGCAGCCTGCGTACTGGTAAAAAGACTGCACCAGTACATTGTAAAAGAAGTTTTCTAATTTAAAAGGAAGATAGAGACGAATTGCAGCAGGTGGTTTTCACCCACATTGGGTTTCCACCTTATATCTTGTGTTCTTGTGTCTGATTGTCTTTCTAGTCTGTTTTACTGTCTCTGGATACTGTTATTGGATTCTGCATCACTGACTAACAATCATCATCAGAAAGATTAAGTAAAATAAAAGCATGTTCTGTATACGCGGGTTTTCTTCTGCATAGTTGCGTACATACGCAAGTTTATTAAATTAAAGTAGCGTATATCAGTTGTTTTTGAAAAAGAATAATTATCCTGATAATACTGATTCACCCCCCCTCTCAGTATTATTTTCAACAGCAATAATTTTCCATTCAATGGACAAAATTATCACTATGGTAACCTAACCCATTTAATTGGTCAAAATAATTATCTGAAAATGGAAAAGTGTCTAATTGGGATCTTGATTTGGAAATTTCCTAAATTTTGAGTTGGTTAATTTTGGCCATCGACATTTTTGGTGCTAGAATAAGGTCCTTATAATGGTGAATGACACCCATAATCTTCCTATAAAAGTAAAATCCATCATAAGGGAACAAATTCTCCTCTCACACTCTCTACTCCTTATAGTCCATAAGTCTATGATGTTGAATCTCCCAGTTCCCTTGTTGTTGTTAGTCACTTAGAGGAGGTTTCACAACCAACCCCTTAAGAAGCATATTTTTCTCAAATTATTTTTTAACCTTTAGTATCTTCAATATTAAAGATCAAATAGTATTTTATGGAACAGCCTAAAAGGTCAGTTTCTAATTCCTCTCCTTTAAAACAAGCATCAACTGAAACAATTTTATTATAACCAAAATTTTCTGGTGTTTATTCAAAATTACAACATTCTTAAGCTCTAACCCATGCCAAAAGTAAAAGGTTTGGATTACCATCAATAGTGCCTATTATTGTTAAAGAAAAAGTCACAGACACTTAGATATCTCAAACTCCTTCACAACTTGAGAAATCCAAAGTATAGTGTCAAATTGTTATTCCTCAATATGCTCCATCTACTTGTTCTTCAAAAAATCCACCTGTAAAAACCTCTTTTCCTGTTACAACGATTGCAACTACTATTGTTGTTACTATTACTATTATTTTTCCTATAATGGCCAGACAAGGGAAACCTAGATAATGAGTAGATCAAGTATTATTGGGAAATTATTGGATCCATTAATGTTCAAGAGTTTAGCATGATCTACCTAAACATCTATAATGTTGCTACCTAAATTCAATCCTAACAATAAAGAACCTCGTGAAGATCATATCAACTTTATGTTAGCTACTAATATCAAAGGTGTGAAAATGAATGTGCTGTTAGTAGATTCTCTCCTTATACATTTGAAGGTAGAGCCATTGCCTGGTATTTTTCTTTACAACCCAACTCTATTAAAAATTGGGATACATTCGAGGATATGTTCATTAAATAGTTTGGTGATGATAAATCAAAAGCCAATATATTAGTTGAGTTTTAATATTAAATATTGTTCCTAAAGAACAAATTAAGGTTTTCAATAAGAGATATCTTAAACTTCTTAACATAATTCCAGATGAATTTAAACCTAGAGTTGATGTTCGTATTGATTTCTATACTTCTTATCTTCCAACAACTATTGCAAGTTTTTTAAAACATGAAGTTAAGGTTACTTCAGAAGAAACCATGCAAGAAGCTATGGGTATAGAAAAATAAATTCTCAACATTGATAACATGTCTTCAATAGAATAAAATAAGCCTCCCCAACTAGAAAAGAAAGTTACTTTTAAGGAGAAGAAAAAGGATAAAGACATTTTTTATATGGAAGGCTTACCAAAGGTCATCAAAATTATAGCTGATGAGGATGTAGATCTCAAGAAGTAAGTTGGAGTAATCCTCCTATAAAAGAAATTTTAGGCCATTTGTAAAAATAAATCCTCAGACTCCCACATGGAGGTCATTTTTTGCTATTGAAATTGAAGAACAACATGAAGAATAAAAGGAAGTTGAAGAAGAAAAAGAACCAAAAACATCTGATGTCAATGATACGTGGGATGTAGTTGGTCCTCTATCTCTTGAAAGTGAAGAAGAAATTTGTTCTGTTTCAACTCAAAGTAAGAGCTCTCCTACAACAACGCCAACTAAAAATCCTAATTCAACAAACCATTTAAACAAATATTCCTCTGAAAAACACACCAGTCTATAAGACCTTGATTATTACAAACAACATAGATTATGATATGCAAAAATTTCAAAGAAAATGTTGTTGGAAACAATTTTAATACTGAGGGGGGGGGGGCGTGAATCAGTATTAAGGAAAATTTTAACTTTTATGCCAATTTATATTTTCATTTATTCTTGGAAATGATTCATGTGAGATAAAACCCTCATAACTTGTGCTAGAAATGAAATCATTACATAAGCATACAAAAAAAAAATCACAAGCAACAAGCACATGGGACACACAGGATTTAACATTGACACCCAAAAGGACCACATGGGGTCACATGTCACATGGGGACTTGTCAAATGGGGACATGTCACAAGGGGTCACATGGGGACTTGTCACATGGGGTCACATGGGGACTTGTCACATGGTGTCACATGGGGACTTGTCACATGGAGTCACGTGTATGTTCTTCAGTAATATAATACTTATGGGGACTTGGAATACATGTAGGGACTTCAAATTCTAGTTTCTTCCTATCTATTTTCATATTTTGGGAATTTATTTCACCTAGGATTGCCTAGACTGATGTTTGAAATTTATTCTGACATGCCACTATGTTGCTATCACCTGTATGAAATTTTGGGGTAATAGTTTCCCCCTGATGTGCGAGGGGGGGAAATGGAAACATAGAAAAAAAGTGTATCACAAAATCGTGTGCTATTGATATGTGAGCCACTGAAATTGGCGATGAGAGAGAGAATGAAATTTTCAATGAGAGAGAGTGTGAGAGATGTCATGCGAACCAATGGGATTAAGTGAGTGATCACCTACATGAACTAGTACATACGAGTGACATATATTTACATCTATTTTTTTTTATGCAAACTAGGTGGGCATGTCCCATGCTCATGGTAAATGTCAAAATAAAGTAAAAATTACAATAATGGTCGTGGAAGACCATATACAATAATGAATCTCAAAATATATTGAAATAGATGATGTTCTAATTGTTAATCTATGTGAGCAGTGAAAGAGTTACATTGGTAGTGATCAGGCTCAATAATCGAAAGGGGTATCCCCATATAGGGGGCATTCGAATGTAGTGGGTATACATAGGTATTCAAATATTCATGGGGTTAATCCAACTCATGGCCATGCAAACTAGTGTAGTTTGAGGTGAGCATGGGTGGGGATGATCAGATCAAGGAGCATTGATGTCTCACCTAGGCTAACCCAAGGCTTCCTACACATTGAAGGTGTAAGGAGCCAAAGGAAACAAACCAATAACAGGTGTGAATTATTTCCATATCAATAAGTTAATCTAAAGTTGAATATGGGGTAACTATTATGGATCTAGGAGCACTCATGTCTCTCCTAGTTTGCCTCAAGGAGAACCATGATCATGGAATGGCTATCTAGGGCACAAAATATCTTTGACATATCAAAACTTCTAGGTAATGGATTTTTTTGATGAAATATCTCATGAGGGATTTACACAAATCAATAGAGTGACCTTGACTTTTATTGATATGGGGTCACATGTATGTTATTCAGTAGTCTCATGTGACCACGTAGATGCCAACAGAAAATCTGCACAATATTTGTTTCAATACTTGTAACTATTCATCTGGCTGATTTGATGGCCCCTTGTCACACACATTGATAACTACAAAGAAAATACCCTATAGCGATGGTTTTTGTGGAAGCCTCTATAAAAATAGCCCAAAAATCTATTTGTAGTGGAGATCACTGATAGAGGTAGGTGGGCAGATGTTTTAGAGGATGTTTTTTGGATAATGCATATACAATATAGAAATGCAATAGTGCTTTACTATCCATACAAGAATTGATGCCTCATAGAACATGGTGCGTCGTGGAAAATTTATTTTTGTAAAATAAAAAAACTTGGTGTGCTAAATAACACAAAACACTAGTCCTTGAAAAATCAATAGCACCAGAAGAATGTTACTTTTAAAAATTATCAGTGCTATATACACCTGCAACATCGATTCCCTTCATGTATTGAAATGCCTCAGTGCATACCAATAAGGAGTGTCACTATAGTTCTCAAATTTCAAAATAAATGCAATGCTATTTTCCAATAATGCACCGGTGCAGTAAATGTACTAGAATGCCCCAAGGCATCTTTTAAAGAGCACCTCCATGCGGATCTTAATTTTAAAAAAAGAGAAGTGCTATTGTCAAACAAAGAAATAGTATGATATCTACATCAGAATTCCCTAGGGCATCTTAACAATAGCAATGCTATAGATTTTTTAATTTAAAAAAAGAATGAATTGCTCTTGGATATCTTCTGCACCAGTGCGGTTATAGTAACACGTCAAAGGAGGTTTAAATAAAAAAAGACCTCCCAATCATAAATTCCATTTCTACAATCTACAATGTAGAGAGCTATGAACTATTGGTACCACTCTTACCTCATGAAAGTTCCCTGACATTGGTGCTTCTCTTGCTCACCTTCCTTCCATGCCATTCTCACTCCCTGACTTTCCAATTTTTTCAAACTATGTTAAAATTTGTTCTTCTCCATTACTTTTCAAAAATTTCTCCACGTCGATCAAATGTCCAAGTAATGTCTATTTTTATCTGTAATTTAATTTTTTTTCGTATTAGAATTGAAAAATAGCTTAAAATTTCTATTGTTTGTGAAAAAAATATAAATTCCTTGTGCAATACACTCGATAAGTTTTCCTCACACCAATAGCGGTGCACCCTGTAAATTTACAAGGTGCACCACAATTTAGTGCATGAATGTAAAGTGTCACCATTGTTGCAGTGTATTTATTAAATGAAAACACACTCAAAAAGGTAAAATTTATACATCAATGTATTATCCCTAGTGCGCTTATATTTGCTAAACTTGCCACAAAAATAATATTTAAAATGATAGTTATAGATCAATGCTTTTGATAATTTGAAATTTCTATACCATGCAAAAAGGTTATACATGCATACCAATGCATAAGTGTGATACACCGTGATGAAAATTTAAAATTGTGAACCAACATCGGTCCATCATACGTGTGTGTGCACTGATGTTGGTGCAGTTATGTTTGACAGTGCACAGAACATGGTGCATGATTGTGTTTTTGGTGCATTGATGAATTTTTTTTAAATTGAAAGTTGTGTTTCCATATTTATAAATGGGTTTTTCATTTAATAAAAAAATTTGTATTTTATGTATGAGGTTGATGTGTTTTATACGTAAATCATATAGCAGATACATTAGTAGCAGGAGTAGGAGAAAATGGTAGATCCATACAATATGGTCTGACAAAGGGAGGCCAGAGAGAGGGAGAGGGATTTACACCCTCGACCTATTACTGTACTGACCTGAGTGTTATTATGGAATATAGGCCTCCTAAAGTACTATGGGGATTCTACAGCCTTGAAGGCACACTCTGTCTTATTGGTGCATCTGATCCAACGATGGAGTGCTTGAAAGCAGGGTTTCTGTGTTGATCATATGGCATGTATAGGCCCTCTAAGGAGGACATATACTTTTTCAGTGGCATATCTTAGAGAGGGGATGATTTTCCTTAGTTCCCTGATGTTCCCCATGGAGTTTCACAACTGAAACTAAACATTCCTACACATGGAGATATGTTGGGATTCATACAGTACATCCAACAAATTTTCAAGTGTGTGGTGGAAAACTATGAATTTCTTCTTTTACTACACAAGAGCTTAGGTGCCTCTCATTATTAGTCACCACCATTGCATACTCTACTATTGATGGGAAGTGCATTAGTTTCCCTCTTTTGTATTATGTCGATTCTTTGATTCTGGTGCCACGTTGTATGAGATGGTCTGCCATTTTTTTTAGGAACGTTTATATGGATTTATATAGATGGCATGCATTAAGACATGGGAGGGAAACCTTCCCTTTTGTGTCAGAGCCTTTTTGTTTATTTTTTGAGAAGTTTTTAGAGACAAGGCCTAGATTTTACCATCACCCTCCTAGGATGATGACTAAGGTCCAGATGCACATGTGGGGATAGATGATTCCCAAGAGGGGCTTGCTAGAGTATCTGACCATGATTTCCACCGAGTGTTAGGCCCCTATACTACTATTGTAACCCCTTATTGTTATTATTACAACCCCCTTATTATATTTATGTACCCATGTAGTGCCCATATTGTTACTATTGTGCCCCATAGAAGCCCACTATTGTTATTATTGTGCCTTACATTATTTATTGTTATGTTGGCTTTGATTATATTATGACCCCTTAGACTCCTATATATATAAATGATTTTCTTCATTTGTATCATTCCAAGAATTTTTCATTTATGTAATGTAAAGGAAGTTTCCCCCTTGAAGAGGCTTAATTCTAAGGCGTTGATCTATCTTTTCTACCTTTTTGTGAGCTGGTTTCATAACATTTGGTATCAGAGCTTTGAATTCTAGGGTTTTGCTGCTCTAAACAGGTCATCGTAGCATTTGTGCTATAACTTTATTTCTGCGATGTTTCAGATGCTACAAAAAAAACCCATTTTAGAAGAAATCGTGTTGAATCTCGGATCTGAATTTTAGAGCTTTTCGTGGAATATTTGTGGATATATGATATGAGGAAGTCAATATTTTTGTAGACTCCTAAATTACATTCCAAACAGGTGAAGTGGGGAAAATCGTCATAAATTTCTCTCTGTGCATCAGATTGAAATTTTGTAAGAAGGTACAGAAAGAGGACAGACTGTAGTTTCTTGTATATATTTTTTAGAGCAAAAGGTCGAAACAGTTACACATGGAACTTCATACAAGTTCACTCTTCTGGAAAGGTTTATAATCAGGTCATCATGGGAGATTGTGCATAACTCTTCCCTGGAGAATCCAATTTGGATCAGACTGGTGGCATTGGAAAGAGGACACAAAGTGCTATTACAGCTCACAATTTCATAACTGGAAGAACCAAAATTACAGAGTTATAGTCATTTCAAGATCGAGCTCCTAAAAGAAAGAAAAGGCGATATGAGGAAGTTCGATGGCAAGGATCCGGTAAATTGGATACTTCAAATGGAGCAATATTTTGATCTACATGGTGTTCCACTATTACAAAAGGTATGTATTGCATATTCATATTTAGAACCAGATCAATTTTTATGGTCTAAAGGGCTTTGTTCTCATAAACAACTTGTTACATGGTCAATTCTCACAGAGGAAATGATAACACTTATGAGGATACAAAGAGCAACACCTTTTTTAGAGCAACACCTCAACAATTGGAAAGAGTAAAAGGGCTTTGTGACATAGTGGAGAGTAAAATTATGGCAACAAGGAAGCCTACCCCTCACAAATATAAATATGGAAGTGTTGTTTCTCCTAGCCTTCCACAATCTACAAGGGTTACACCACAACAATTGGAAGAAAAAAGAGAAAAGGGGATTTGTTACAATTGTGATAGAAAATGCACTAAAGGTCATAAGTGTGTTGAGAAGAAATTATTTTACATAGAGTATGAAGAGGAGGAAGAAAAGGATCAAGAAATATCAAAAGAAGAGGATATATGTCAGGACCCAACCCCAGAGAAAGAAGAAATCAATCAAACCATATCTTGTAAATCATTGGCAAGAATTACCACTCCTCGAACTCTCAAGATAGAAGGACATATCAAGAAGAAAAAGGTGCAAGAAGTGAAAGATCAAACCGAGAAAGAAGAAATGAATCCAACCATATCTTGTAATTCATTGGTCAGAATTACCACTCCTAAAACTATCAAGATAGAAGGATATATCAAGAAGTGAAATATCACATTGAGCATCAAGAAATGAATCTGACCATATCTTGTAAAGGATTGGAAGAAATTACCACTCCTCAAACTATAAAGGTAGAAGGACATATCAAGAAGAAAAAGGTTCAAGCAGTGAAAGATCACATCGAGCATCAACAACAAGTTCTCCAACTTTAAAGGATAACGCTACTTCAATGCAAAATCAAACGAAACAACAGGTATATCAACATCGTAGTGAAAAATGTTTTGATGTAGGTGATTGGGTATTTTTACTGCTACATCTCAAGCAAGCTATTTATGAGAAGGAAATGTTGGCAATACTACATGCACTTAAAAAATGCCGACCATACCAAATGGGAAGACTCTTCAAG